>JAVTVY010007390.1:0-49226 GCA_036873755.1 Hanleya hanleyi | reverse complement strand
CGTATAGACAAATCACCTGATTTATGAGGACGGTCTCTGAATTTATCCAACTTTTTACTTGGGAGAACAACAAATTGCTTGCACTCATACGCTTGAGCCATCTCGTTTGTCTTCTCCTGCTGAGATCGAATAACATCATCCTGCTCCTTCATTTTGATCCTTAGCCGCTCGAGCTCAGCAGACAATTTGGTAAGAGATGTCTCCGCCATTATTTTGATATTACCCAGATATTTGACAAATAATGCATGTGATAATAACAGTACCAAATAACATCAACATATAACATATGACAGTTAACTCAGATATCTAGGTAACTAACCTGTTAATTACCTACCAAACATTCTGTGAAAAGTTAATCGAATTCCACCAGTGACATGAATTTAGATAGTCCACTGTATCCATATTTTCACCGACAAATGAATAGTTCAGTTTCCAGCATCAACACAGTCTATCTTTCCAGTCTCTTCAGCACCACACAGTCCAAGCAGAGTCTGGTACCCGAATGTACTACACAATTGTTCCGTCAATTGGACATCTCCCAAACTGCCCATAAAAACATCAAGTCTTGGCCGGTAGGGTTTACTAAAGAACTGACACCAAGTCCATAGCTTGAGCATGAGGATTCTGTCTTTAATCTCCCAATAGAAATGATGAAAAATACCTACTAAAGGCAATGGAGGGACAATTGTGAATAACAATTCAGTACTTCAGTCAACAATATCAGGACATGTACCGTTACAGAACATAGGCAAAGTTATCACTACTATGCAATGTGTTGTATATGAATTATTGTTTACCAAGGCAGATCATGTGACCTTACTGAATAACATGTATCATCAAGTCTGGGGTGTATTACAGAATGAAACTCACTGGGACTTATTCCCACTACTCTATATACTGTAAAGAACATCTCAACGTTGAATAATGTAACCATGTGAACACCGAACTTCAGAAATAAAATAAGTATTATCTGTATTCTACCATGTGACTTCTTGTTGTTAATTATTCCTACTTAGCCTATATTATTTAATAATAATATAGCATGTAGGGTCATGATAGACTTACCCCCAGTAGCTTGCTTAAAGGCGGTCAACAGGTCACACACCATTTACCATTATCACCAGAATATCATTACCTGGCCTACAGACAAAACAATATTCAATAATAAGAGTAATGACTAGATACAATGGCTGATCATACACAGCCGAGACCTTTTTATCTCATATACCAGGACAATATTAATATATTGTAAATATTCCGTCCGAAGGACAGGTGTTAAATCCGTAAAATTCAAGATACAAGCACAAACCCACAGTTTGTCAAAATGAACTTTTTCCATCGGAGGGTCCGGTTTACAGTTCAAAACAACTTTTCCATCCGAAGGACGGGGTTTACTTCAGACGTGTTGACTCTGCAATTATTAACAGTAATTCACACTAATACATTTTCAGAAATGCTAGTTCGTCTCAATAATCCTTCACTAGTTCCCAACATTTAATTAATCCATGATACATAAATCACAGAGAAATCTGGGCTACAATCCAGTACATCATCAGTAACCACGGTAACTATTTACATTCATTGGTGTTGGACAACGCCATAAAAATGGATGAAATAATTCAGCACGCAGTCATATATTATTCCATCTCCTGGCAGCTCTATAGTACACACCAGATAAAAATAAAAAATAATAATAAATATTTTCTCTTAACTACCGATCTGCACAAAGCAGCATACTAATTTACAATATTAATTCCATAGAAATATTGTATTACGTTACAATCAGACGGCGATAACTACAATATGCGACATATTTCTATCAGGACAAGTCCTTGCATATTGGAAACACGTGGAACGTAATTCGCACTCACTTCGCCAGACACAAAAATGCATATACTTATCTACATCAATGAATTTAAACTCTAACAATCGGGCCACTATTGTGCGAGAGTTACAAGCTTTCAAGAGAACAATAATTCAATTGAAGATTATCGCCAGAGATTACCGGAAAATCGAAAACAACAGCGTAACTTTCGACTGCGTACCGTCAGAATAGAAAATGGCGGTGAGTGACGCTTTACCCACTCTGTCGGGGACCTACGCAAACTGCCGACTAGACACTTCGGAATCACCAAAAAAACCTCAGACGTGCACAAATTATACACTCCGACTCCCCACAATATAACAGCGCTTGAAATACAATACTAATATATTGCACCACCTATCACAATAAGAATGAAAAACAGCAGGTCTCTCAGACAGTTTCCAGCGCATTATTGAAACAGCACTAATTAGTTACGTGCTGATGGATGGATTTATGCTGGATATCAACAGTGCATAGTACATGTATACACGGAATGCGATTGTCGAAGGCGAACTTCCATACAGAGAATCGTTTTTGTTTCACCTAACAGGATGTCATCATATCGGATGTTATGTGAAGCTTTTGCGGAAAAATATAGCTGACATTTTGAATTTCATTTTTGATGAAGTGAATATTTTTTATGTTGGTTTGTGACATGTCTTCTCTCCATAATATCAGCTAAAACGATCCCTAAGTAACGACATACAATCCCACCTGCGATGATTTGCGTGAACAGGAGATTGACACTTCAACCAAACTGAATATTTATCATTAGCTTTGAAAATTTGAAAGCATCTCCAACGGAACGTCAGCTTCAGAGCAATAACGAAGTTGTTATCCATAGAATAGCCTTGAGTTATATACGCCGACTTCTAAATGCCTATCAAAGAAATGAATATAGATACTCTGTTACCCCAGAAATCGGTCAATGCTGACGAGATTCATCGTTTATAATTTCCCTGTAGTGCAAGCAAGATACAGGACTTCAAAAATAAGACGTATTGATGGCGGGTACAAAGACAATTATGGTGTGTTATTACAAGGATACCGTTATATTGATATCCATAATTATGTCGTTAATATGCCTTCACGCATTGATCGCGTATATGGAATGTTCTCTTATAAGTTTGTAAATTCCATATTTGACAGGTATTGGGGAAATACTTTAAATGACGTCACGGGAATGGTGACATCAAATGGTAAAGAAGCTGTGTACAACGCGTTTTAGACCGGTGAAAGTAAACGCAGTAAAAGCGTACCATAGTTAAACTCCCTCTATTTGTCATCGCCTGTATAGAATAAAACCATATTGTTGACCAGCAAATATTTGAGAAACACAAATTCTCATGGGCGCGGCCATTTTTAAACAGCTCTTAATCCGGCATGCTCTGAAAAGAGCTCTCTTTTTTTTTGTCTTTGGAATAAAACTGTATTATCGTTCACGAGATCCTTTCGATCAGTTCAATAATTCAGTTAATATTTTTCTATATATTTTCTCATATTCCAAATATCCACCCATCTTTCATTGCTTACTTCATGAGCTCAAATCCACAGGTTCCTTACTCTTGCCTCATTTTTAAATAACATCATAATGTTGGCTATTTTAGTATTGTATTTAAACTTACTTATACACGTTATTGCTACTAAAATTATAAGGTTAACAAAAATGCGGTCAACTGCTGATGTACTTGGATCTGTATAACCAAACAGTACGTCTGTTATAGATAATATTACTCTCTTTTGTACCTGTACGCTTATAATCTTACTTATATATTGCCATAATGCGGAAACTTACATCACAGTATTTACATTAATTAGTATCCGACACCCCTATCTTCTGTAACAGAATATTGGTGGGGTAAATGATTTGCAAGATTTTCCAATGGAGGAACTTTAATCTTATTTCCTTGTAACAGAAAAAACATGTTCCAGAAAGTTTTATCAAGATCAATTGAGAATTTCCGTAACCAAAATTGTTTACAAAGTTGTTTGTTTCTGTTATTATCAGTGGGCATGTCCCTAAATGCCTTACATTCCACGCCACTCACCTTTATTCCCCTAAATATAATTGTGTTTCAGTCGGTTACTATGTGGTCACACTTTATAAGCCATGACTTAAGAATGGAGTTACTAACGGCAATATATTCCACCAGTAGTTGTGATGATCTGCCAATTATTTCGCAATCTCATCATTTGATAACAAGCGACCGTTTATGACTATATCTTTGACTCTAATTATTCCACATGTGATCCATTTCTCAAAACATAATGGTTTTCCACAACCTAACAAATGACTATTCTTCCATAGTACCTAATTGCAATTTTCATCATTTTTTTCCGTGTAGACAGTCATTATACTCGAGCCATGCCAGTAAAACATTTTTCCAAAATCGCGATTTTACACTTCGAATACCTTTGAAATCACAAGGCAAAACACAGTTTTCGAATACACTTTGATTGATTCCTAAACTCGAGTAATAAAAAATAACAGAGGTAGAATTTTCCAACTTGGAGATCCCTAACAACACAATCTGCTCAGCCAAGTCATGTTATGAGCTTTATACATATCACGCATGTCGATCAATTTCAAACCACCATAGTAGTAGTATAAGGCTATTAAAGTCCCATTTTGCCGGGGGACGTAACTCTTGATTCCGATAGGGGGCGCTGTTTCCATGTTATAGCATAGGGAGGGCCATGCACGGCCTTTCACCTCTGAGGCCGTCAAGGCCGCTATAGTTCCGGCACTTCTGGTCACATGACCTTTGACCTTGTATTCCTCCGCGGTGATGCGGTCATGTCTGGCGGTGATGCGGTCGCGGAGAAAAAGTAGTCCCCAGAATTCAAATACGCTGCATGGTCCAATTTGGTCGTTTGAGGTATCAATGTGAAGCATTCGTGAAGGGGCATCTGATGGGCTGGGTGCGGGGTTGAAATAGCGTCATTCTGCGCATGCGCGGTGGGCCAAGGGTATAGAAATAGACGTTTTGGGGTCTAGGGGAGCCACTAATGGTCCAATTGGGTCATATGAGGTATCAATGTGAAGCCTATGTGAGGGGGCATCTGACTGTACTAGTGTCTCGGGCGTTGTCTCCATTCTGCGCATGCGCAGGCAGGGAATTGTGGGAAAAGGGTATGGAAATAGACGTTTTGGGGTCTGGGTGAGCCACTAGTGGTCCTATGCAGTCGAGTGAGGTATCACTGTGAAGCCTATGTGAGAGGGCATCCGCCTGGACTAGTGTCTCGGCCGTTGTCAACAGTCTGCGCATGCGCAAACAGGGAATTGTGGGAAAAGGGTATGCAAATATACGTTTTGGGATCTAGGGCAGCCACTAATGATCCGATGGAGTTGAGTGAGGTATCCATGTGAAGCATTCGTGAAGGGGCATCCGTTGGGGTGGGTCTGGGGTTGGAATATCGTAATTCTGCGCATGCGCGGTAGACCAAGGGTATGGAAATATACGTTTTGGGGTCGAGGTGGGCCACTATTGGTCCTATGGAGTCGTATGAGGTATCAATGTGAAGCGCACATGAGGGGGCATCCGTCTGGGTTAGTATCTCGGCCGTTGGCAACAGTCTGCGCATGCGCAGACAGGGAATTGTGGGAAAAGGGTATGGAAATAGACGTTTTGGGGTCGACATGGGCCACTATGGGTCCTATGGAGTCGTATGAGGTATCCATGGGAAGCATTCGTGAAGGCGCATCCGATGGCGTGGGTGATAGGTGGAACTGACGTCATTCTGTGCATGCGCAGTAGACCAAGGGTATGAAAATAGACGTTTTGGGATCTAGGGGAGCCCCTAGTGGGCCGATTGGGTCGAGGGAGGTATCCATGTGAAGCCTATGTGAGGGAGCATCCGCCTGGACTAGCGTCTGGTCCGTGTTTGACATTATGCGCATGCGCAGACAGGGAATTGTGGGAAAAGGGTATGGAAATAGACGTTTTCGGGTCTAGGTTGTCTACTATGGGTCTGATGGAGTCGTATGAGGTCTTATTTTGAAGCTCTCGTGAAGGGGCAGCCGCCTGGACTAGTGTTTCGTCCGTGTTCTAGAGTCTGCGCATGCGCAGTCTGGTCGTAGTATAGAAATATACACATGGGCGTGTGTTTGGTGTACTCAACCCCATATGGGTCCATGGTTGAGGTTTGATGGTGTGGGTTCTGCGCCAGTGGGTGTTACGTCACTTCCGGTTTCACTAAAACTATCTCCGAACACAGAAGAGTTCCAATTTTCCCTTAGCCTAGCGTTTATCCATTCTTCCGAAGCATCCATGTATAGAGGAGGGTCTCCTACAATATTACCATCTATTTCCCTATGTGAAATGGCCAGTGGGGAACCCTCAATTTTTCACAGAACCGTATTGGCACGAAAAAAACTTAATAAATATATTAAACTTCATCTATAGATGTTGGACGAGTCTCCACGCGCCGTCTTCCTGGTCTTTACCTACACCTCGAACTTCACTTCACTCCACCTGTTGCTCTTGTAACTTGTAACTTCTCGTCAAATGTTGGAATGCCCACTCTTAACCTAGACCAAAACATGTACTTGGTCTGTGGGCTGATTTCATTGGCCCTCTATTTTACTGCAGTGCTCTTGCATTGTTGTCTAGGCATTGATGGGTTATATTTGATCCCATCCTAGGCCACTGATTGGCTATTTTCTCAACCCATTCATGGACTGAATCCCCACATATCCCACATGGGGCATTCATGCTCACACAGAAAACACGCAACACAGAGTTTTGAGATCTCATTTTTTTTTTCAGTGAACAACAACAACGTGAGAACAACCACGTGAAAAAACTGAAGCCCGGAACAGGGGGCTTTACGTGAAAAAATGTAAGCCCAGAACGGGACTTGTACATTGAAATGAACGGCAGCCCAGTCATATACGAGTACATCTCGGTCCTCGGCCTTGGGGTACTCGTCAAACATGTGGACGATCGTCTGCATGGAATGTCCCCGACATCGATGGTACAGGTAAAACAAGCAATATTGTCCGCACACACTACTGGTCAGGCTTTGCAACGTTTTGGTATTCCAACACCACGTCTCTGTGCCTTGAACCATGAAGTCTGTTAAATCGGAATGGAGGGGTGGTAGGCCGTACGGGTCAAAGTATTCGCCCTGCTCTTCTGTCAAGTACACGGCCACCCAGTGTTGACCGGGTCGATCCATCGGGTCGGTATTCAGGACGTAAGCAGCAGGATACACACGGTCTAATGGGAACACGTCTCGGGCGAACACTCCTTGAAAGACCATGCGTGTCCCTGGGTCATTCTCCAGCACTGTGCGTATCTGGCCTGTATCCATGTTACGTGGCAAAGTCACACAGGACGTTACGGCTTTTATCGATTTGAATAATGTTGTCAAACTCAGCGTAGCAAATCACATTGATGGTTTTCGGTAAAGGTGTCCCGAAATGCAGTTCCAAGCGTAAGTTGCCTTTCTTGACGAGACTCAGTTGATTATCGTTGTCTAAGGTGGGGGTCAGATCGAAACAGAACAATATGTATCCTTTGCCGAAATCGTCTCGACTGATCATATTTCCCTCGTCTTGGTTGATTTGGCCAGTTGCCGTGAAGAGGTTCAGATAGCTCCGGATGTAATTGGCCGTTCCAAAGTTAGGTTGTAAGGGGCGTGCCGGTACCTGTTGGCCATCCACATACAGCACGAAATTGATGTTGAACACTTTTAGGTTGAACGGATTCCTCGAGAGTGTCCCATTATAACTGACGTTCTCCACACAGGCTAGGGTTAAACGCTTGGGCAAATCCCCCAGAAACAGGTTTTCTTGATTGACAATCATATTCCCTTTAGGGACGGAAAAGACCTTGGTCTGTACTCGTCGAATCGGGTACTGGGCTGTTTTTTTCTCCAAGGCTCTGATGTGCCCCAACTGTACACCTGGGCTCGGTTTCACTTTGCGTACAAACAGACTGGCCTCTTGGATGACAATGTTATACTCGAGGTCCTCACTCGGGGCCATCAAGGCAAACGCAGGCGTTGCGCGCACTAGTCGTATTTTGACAGGTACTCCATTCAAGAGGTATCGGTCCTGCATGAATAAGTCCGCATGCAGACGTCCCATCATATCGACCGAGTGACTCTCTGCTGTGGCATCCACTCTCTGTATAGCCGTCATTATCGGGACTCGCTTCCATATTGCCTGGGGTATCTCGGTAGAACAACGGGGCTGTCAAATACGACTTTTTAGCATCACGCCCATAGGATAATAGTGTTTCGATGTAGGCTCGGTACGGGTACGTGTTCGTTGAGGCGCTCACCAGTTTATCACTGAGGGCTATATCCACTTGCTGGAATAGCGAATGAAGCCAGAGATTCACTGGACCCACGGGTGCATCTGCTTTGAGGACAGACCCATCTTTATTGGTGATTTTAGCTTTCACATATAGGTACGTGTGAGCTAAATCCAGGTAGGTCGTATCTGCGTTGGTGGTGGTGAATTCAATGGGGCCTGTGGCTGTAATGCTGGAAAGGGGGAGATGTTCCACCCATTGGCCCTCTTCGGCACTGGTGTGAGTAGGTGGGACGGTCCATAAATCAAATTCACTGTTGGTAGAAGGACACGACTCGGCGTGGATGAAAGCCATGTTTCAGAAGAAGATATCCTGGGTCTTCGATGTGCGTCGTCGCTGGGTCGGTCGTCGACCGCTGCGTGGTCTCGGTGGTACAGGTCTTTTATTCCCTACGGTGCGTTGTGCTTTGGCGACCAAGACGCCTCCTGCTTCTTTGGCTCGGCGTTTCAGTGCTTCTTTCGGTGCTGCACCGCCCAAGACATCACCCGCGACTTGCAGTCCACTGCGTACCGCTTGTTTGCCGATCGCTTTGACCCCACGCGTCACCAAGGGGAGGAACGTTTTGACGATGCTCCCGAGTATGTTCCCCAGCCCATGTCCTCGTTGCATGCGTGTACCTGCAAAGACAGGAAAGCTACCCCCGGCCTGTTGGGTATAATAGTCCATATAGCTGCGTGCATCACACTCGTAAGGCACCTTCATTATGCAAAGTGAACCGCTCGGATTTGACGGAAATGAAGTGTCAGCACCACTTTCCCACGCTCGAATGTGATCGGTTGACCGGTGTCGTCTCTTATATCGATGACGATGGAGCTAATATCGGTCTGACTGACGGGTAGATAAACGATGTGCCTGAAACTGTGGGTGACTTGAGCTCCATACTCGCCTTTCACCGGGCAGACGCGTAGTAGAGGTACGTTGCTGTCTCCGACAATGTGTGCATCGACCACGTCTGAGTAGAGGTACAGGCCATACATACCACCACGCATGTCCATCGGGATGTGGCCTATCTCGCCGGTGGGGCCAGCGTACCCCTGTAGATCGAAACCCAGCATTTGCTGTAGGGTAGGACTGATTTCGACACTCACGTTGGGGCTGAGAGTAAGACTGGCCTTGTCGTTGTGTGCGTTGTAATCGAAGTCCACATGATTTTTGAAGGGGAAAGTTTTTATGGGTTGTGAAGTATTCGTGACGTCCCTCAGAGACTTATAATGCATCAGACTTCTCAGCCCACCCATGAACTCCTTGGGAGTATCGTATTGACCTTCGGGTAGTTTGAGTCGGGTTTCTTGTCCTTCGTAGGTCACCTCGTACCACACTTCACCACCTCGCACGTTGTACCACGAGTAAGGGTATTGGATATCCACGGGTCCACATTCCCAGCGTCCAGGTAAATGCAACGGTTGTGGTAACTGGGTCACGTACGTGGTCAAGGTGTTGTCAGGAAACACATCAGCCGAGCTGTTACTGGGTAGGGTGAGGTAAAACATGACGACTGAGCTTTCCTGCTGCTGTTGTTGGTTTTAATACTTCTCCCAGCCCTTGGGCGCTAATCGTCGTGATGGTCGCGGTGACTTGGTTGCAGAGGGTGGCGTGGTAAAAGGGGTGAAAAAATAGGTGCCCGCCGTGGTGGTGTTTTGGGGGGAGACTCCGGTCCCCACTTGGTTTCCAAAGAACGTTGTGGGCCACTCGGCGATTGCTGGGTCCGCTGCATAAAGGCCCAGCGGTGGGGGTTCCCCACCAATTCCTGTGGTACATGCATGTCTTTCAAGCCTTGAGCGAAGACCTCCCATCCTCGCGGATCCGTGTGCGACCTGCGTTGACGCATCAGGTCATTCACTAAATCCGTCATCGGGGTACCTGGGACCACCTGATTCTGTACCAGTAATTCACCTTTATCATTCCAAGTCATGTTAGGATTCTGTTTCATTCGTTGTAATACCAGGCCAGCTTGTTTCTTGAACGATGCAGGTACACTATTCAGGACTTCGTCTTCGACCCACTGTGGGGCTGTGGGTGGTACCCCTTGTAATGGCGGCTGTTGGAGCGGTGCTGAGGTTGGTGGTGGTGCTGCTGCTGGGGTAGAGCGGGTTTTGTATTGGTCCATGAACGTCATGTACCGCTGAAGCGTTTCATTGTACTGTTGTACTTTCTCACTGTCGCTTAACCCTGGTCGTTGTAAGATCTGATCCATCTCTTCATCGAGTGTGTTTTTCGTCTTCACCGTAGAGGGTACGGGGTACGGTGATTGGAGGTTTTGAAGGAGCCGAGGTTCGACGAGGACCATTTTTTTCGTGTGGTTCATTGTCGGCCGAACAGTCCACCCAATACTGGACCCAACACGGAAGCCGCCAACGGTGCTAAAATGGCTCCGAGAAAGCCGCCTTGCCGTAACACCCTTTTCTTTTGTGTTTGAGAGACTCGCTTCTGGACTAACGTTCGCAGAGCTGTCTTATGCTTGGCCAACTTCGCCTTCTGAGCCGGAGTCAGTGGTACGTTCCCTTTAAGATATTGAGTCCAATCTCACACAGACAGCACACGAGAGCAGGGTCTGTGCCGCGTACAATGGTTCGAACCAACTCGGGTGGGGCCGTCTTCAATACACGGAGCGTCGGAGCATGCTTCTCTACTCGAGCAGACATCATGTACAACTGATGCTAGAATCCACAACCACGCCCTTTTTATCTACCTACCTCGTGAATATTGAACAGAGACAAAAGTCAACCATGATGTGGTATTAATTCTTTTATTATCCCCAACATCAAACACACACCCTAGCTGCGGGGGAATCACTGTGGGTGCGTTTACATTATTTTTGCATGTACACGTGGTGGGTCTCTCCGGGAAAGATACCGGTCCTTAGGCGAAGGTGGTCGGGAGTGGCATGCTTCAGGTCGAAGAGCATATACCCGTGCTGAGGGGTTGTCGCATCTTTAAAGGCTTCCAACGCAAACGCAGTGCGTCCAGGGTACATCTGTCTCGTCAGGTGCAGTACTTGCGTGGTATCTCTCGGGTTTTTGAAGACCACCAGATAGTGAGCATTTAAGCTGATGTTCCGATGTTCTTTGTTTTTACTGAACAGATTCTGCACAATGTAGATGATGCTGAGACGTCGATGATGGCTGCCTTTGGAAAACAGTTGGGTGACCCGCGCATCCGTCTCCGCCATGAGATCATCCAGAACCACCAAGGTGTCCCGTTCCAAATCGGCCAGGTTTGGTAGCCCTTCCACGAACGTGATGTGTGGCATTGTTGCGTACGCCGGCTGCCATTCTCCGTAACACGACACGACAAAAGTCAACCATGATGTGGTATTAATTCTTTTATTATCCCCAACATCAAACACACACCCCAGCTGCGGGGGAACCACTGTGGGTGTGTTTAGATTATTTTTGCATGTACACGTGGTGGGTCTCTCCGGGAAAGATACCGGTCCTTAGGCGAAGGTGGTCGGGAGTGGCATGCTTCAGGTCGAAGAGCATATACCCGTGCTGAGGGGTTGTCGCATCTTTAAAGGCTTCCAACGCAAACGCAGTGCGTCCAGGGTACATCTGTCTCGTCAGGTGCAGTACTTGCGTGGTATCTCTCGGGTTTTTGAAGACCACCAGGTAGTGAGCATTTAAGCTGATGTTCCGATGTTCTTTGTTTTTACTGAACAGATTCTGCACAATGTAGATGATGCTGAGACGTCGATGATGGCTGCCTTTGGTAAACAGTTGGGTGACCCGCGCATCCGTCTCCGCCATGAGATCATCCAGAACCACCAAGGTGTCCCGTTCCAAATCGGCCAGGTTGGGTAGCCCTTCCACGAACGTGATGTGTGGCATTGTTGCGTACGCCGTCTGCCATTCTCCGTAACACGACACGACTCGGGCAATGGGTGGAGTAATCATGCTGTCGGCGTGTTCGAGGAGCTTCCTGACGAAGTGCGTTTTGCCGGAACCCGTCGGTCCTGCGATGACACAGGTGAAGGGGTGTTGCCACCGAGGGTCCATAGTTGGAGGTGTATCCGCTGTCGTGGTAACCCACTCTTGTAAATTTGGTACGAGTGAACTGCGGTCGTCGGTGCGTCGAGCTCCGGTACCGTTGTCGATGGGCGTTCACTGTGAGTGATGAAATCCGGTGGATTTTCAGACGTAGTGGGTGCACTTGGTGTAGGTGTTGACTCTATACTCGCTGTAGCCTGTACACGTGATGTGGTGGTGATAACTGGATTCGTTTCGGTCACGGGATTGACTGGTGCTATCTGTAGACTGTTTTGACTGGCGGCTGGTGGTTGTGTCTTTGGTGGGATGAGTAGAGTGTTGAGATAGGCTACGTCGTAAAACACACCTCCGTACAACACACTCAGCAGGGTTAGCAATATCACTACAAAGCCCACTTGTGCTTTGCGCCTTTTGGGCGACGCTGTGTTCAGAGACGGTTGCACTGTGTCCATGGTCGAACGTGGAATGAAGGATGGTGGCGGTGGTGTCTGGTTTTATAGTCGTTTCACCTGGTTGGCCGCGACCCATGAATTGAAGGAACTGGGCCAGCCTTGCCATTTGACGAAATAAAATGGGATGTCACGTCGACGTTTGGCTTTCAAAATCCGCTCCACCGTGTAGTAGTCCTGCTTTGTTTTTACGACAGGTTGTAATTCCAGCTCGTAAAACGTCCCTAGCAACGGTTCCCCTTGAAGATCTTCCAGTTCATAGACTCGCCGCTGTCGGGGTAGGCGCCGTTTAATCAGGAAGTGCTCATCGCTCCAGTTGGGCAAGTAACTTTTCTCGAACTTGCCCTTGACTTTACTGATCCGTACAGGGTCCCCGACCTTGAACTCCTTCTTCGGCATTCGCTGCGATTGTATGGGGTACAAGACACGCCGGACTTGGTCTTCATTGCGTTGGGTCACGGTAATGGGGGCTCTCTGTATACTTCGGTGATAGGCTCGATTGTAACCACTGACAAGTTTCGGGAGAACATCGATGTACCGCCTTGTATTCTTATAGGTGAAATATTTATACATGCGGCCGTTGAATGTCCTGTTGAACCTTTCCACAACAGAAGCCTTGGTCTCGTTGTAGGTGTGAACGAAGAAGACCTTCTGTTTCTTGAGAAAGGCTTGGAACGGTCTGTTGAGGAATTCCGTGCCTTCGTCGGTTTGTAAATACAAGGGTTTGCGCCCGCTCTTGAAGATGTCTTTGAACGCCGCTATGAGATTCGCCCCCGTTTTCGTCTGGATGGGTACCACCCACGCATACTTTGACAGGATATCGATGCACGTCAAGATATACCGGTTCCCATCGTTGTGTTTGGCAAAGGCGCTCATATCGACCAAATCCGCTTGCCATTGGGCATCTAGTCCTCCCACGATGACCCGGTTCCGTAGAAAATGGCGGCAGGCAGCTCGATGTAAGGTATAGGTGTCTTGTTTTTTTAACCAATCTCGGACTTGGGCCCGTTGTATCCCCTGGGGTTTGGTCGCTCGATAGAGAGCCGACAACGCACTATAGGCCGCCGGACTGTCGGGACTGCAGTATAAGTTATCCAACACCTTCTCCCAGCGCTTCATGGTGACAAAATGATAATGGACCCGGTGAGTATGGTTTATTTATAACGAAGTCTGATGTTCGGGTTCTACCACCGTTGTATATATCCTAGGTTGACTGAGTCTAGCCGGATAATCAATGGCATTGTCGTCTGGTTCATTGCTAGAAATTTGTTCATTGGGTTCAGCCAGCGCGTCCTCAATAGCACGAGACCATCCCAACTGAACAGCTGACCGCTCGTCCGGTGTAAACAGCTGGTCCACAATAGGCACCACTTTCTCCAAGGCCGTCCAAAGATCGGGGTCTAGGGTGAAGCTTTGCGTGGGATTGTGGTAACGCCCCACACGGGCAAAGAAGGGTCCACGGTGTACGTAGTTGGCGTTCTCGATGTGGATTAGGTCTCCGTCGAGCTCACCACTCAACACCCGTTTAAATTTGGTCCAGCCATCACGGTGTAGGGTAACGGTAGTCGATACGGTCTCAGGGTCCGACCAGCAAACTTGACGGTCTCCCACGATGGTGACTTTATCCTCATAGACGTGTAATCCCACCTCAGGGGTGAGGGGAAGAACGGCTCGTAGGACTGGTGACATGGTTGACGAAATGCCGAATGACGCACACGCTGACTGTCTCTCGTATTTATCGTGAAGTCCCACTGCCACTACCACAGCGTTAATAGGGCATAAACCATGACGAGGCCAACGAGCCGTTGGTGGTTCCGGCGTGAGCGCTCGTGGTCCATAGCCCGGGCATCAAGGATGGCTGTCATTGTCCAGTAGTGGTGGGTGATAGCACACCGCTCCATCGAGTCCACTCTGTTGAGCACCGCTTCTGTGAACTCTTTTAGGATCTGGCGTCGCCCCTCGTTGTCGTCGCCATCTGCTAACATGAATCGAACCACTGCTCGGTAACCCGTGAGTGAATTAACCACGGTTGCATGCTGTAAAAGGCGAGCCGCATAGGGATAGGTGTCCGTCATGGCTCTGCAACCGTAGGAATGGAGGTGTGGGATCCAGAGCAGTGTGTTTTATAGACCATGTCACACATGCGCGCCTATACGTAGCTCTACGGGATACATGCATTCCATACAGGCGGTGAGAAACCCGGATGTTGAAAGTACATGCATAATGTCTAAGGAAAAATTGGAACTCTTCTGTGTTCGGAGGTAGTTTTAGTGAAATCCGAAGAGACGTCACACCCACTTGCGCAGAACCTGCACCACCAAACCTCAACCATGGACCCATATGGGGGTTAGTACACCAAACACACGCCCATGTGTATTTTTCTATACTACGGCCAGACTGCGCATGCGCAGACACTTGAACACGGACGAACCATGAGTCCAGTCGGATGCTCCTTCACGAGAGCTTCTGCGCATGCGCAGAATGTTGACAACGACCGAAACACTAGTCCAAGCAGATGCCCCCTCACATATGCTTCACATTGATACATTACTCGACTCCATCGGACCACTAGGGGCTTACCCAGATCCCAAAACGTCTATTTCCATACCCTTGGTCTAGTGCGCATGCGCAGAATGACGTCAGTTCCACGTGTCACCCACCCCGTCAGATGCTCCTTCAAGACTGCTCCATAGGACCACGAGGGGCTCCCCTAGACCCCAAAACGGCTATTTCCATACCCTTTTCCCACAATTCCCTGTCTGCGCATGCGCAGAATGGTGACCACGACCGAGACACTAGTCCAAGCAGATGCCCCCTCGCATAGGCTTCACATTGATACCTCATACAACTCCATCGGCCCACTAGGGGCTTACCTCCACCGCAAACGTCTATCTCCATACCCTTTCCCACAATTCCCTGTCTGCGCATGCGCAGAATGTTGACAACGGCCGAGACACTAGCCCAGTCAGATGCCCCCTCATGTGTGCTTCACACTGATACCTCATACAACTCCATCGGCCCACTAGGGGCTTACCTCGACCCCAAAACGTCTATTTTCATACCATTTTCCCACAATTCCCTGTCTGCGCATGCGCAGAATGATGACATCGCCCGAGCCACTATTACAGTCAGATGTCCCCTCACATAGGCTTCACATTGATACCTCATATGACCCAATTGGACCATTAGTGGCTCCCCTAGACCCCAAAACGTCTATTTCCATACCCTTGGTCCACTGCGCATGCGCAGAATGACGCTATTTCAACCCACACCCAGCCCATCAGATGCCCCTTCACGAATGCTTCACATTGATACCTCATACGACCAAATTGGACCATGCAGCGTATTTGAATTCTGGGGACTACTTTTTCTCCGCGGAAGCTTTTTTCCGCGACCGCATCACCGTCAGACATGACCGCATCACCGCGGAGGAATACAAGGTCAAAGGTCATGTGACCAGACGTGCCGGAACTATAGCGGCCTTGACGGCCTCAGAGGTGAAAGGCCGTGCATGGCCGCTCCCTATACTATAACATGGAAGCAGCGCCCCCTATCGGAATCAAGAGTTACCTATTTACATTTTACCCATAATTGACAGATTCCGTTTGTTCCAGCTTACAATTTTTTTCTTCATGTTTTCAATTCTTTCATTCCAATTATCTAAAATGTCTGCTGTCTGCTAGCTGTTGAATATCACACCCAGTATTTTTAGCTTATTATAAGTTGTCCATTTTATTCCTCCTATCTGTATTTTAGAATTTTTCATATTTCCTAACCACATACCCTCGGTTTTTATTGTCCTCCGCCACGAAGTGGTGGGAGGACTTGGAAATGCTAGCCGTCCGTCCGCCCTTCCGTCCCTCCGTCCTTCCGTCCCTCCGTCCTTCCGTCCTTCCGTCCGTCCGTCCCACATCTTGTGAACGCGATATCTTGAGAACAATTCGACCAATCGACTTCAAACTTGAGAAGGTGCTTCACATCAGTTAGACGGCCATTGGTATTGATTTTCACTGAGGTACGTAATCGAAGATGGCTGCCATCGACCATTTTGGATTCTATCCGTCCCACAACTTGTGAGCGTGATATCTCGAGAACAATTCGACCAATCGTCTTCAAACTTGGAAAGTTTCTTCACATCAGGCAGACGGCCATTGGTATTGATTTTCACTGAGGTACGTAATCCAAGATGGCTGCCATTGACATATTGGATTCTGTGCGGCCCGCATCTTGTGAACGCGATATCTCGAGAACAATTCAACCAATCGACTTCAAACTTGAGAAGGTGCTTCACATCAGTTAGACGGCCATTTGTATTGATATTCACTGAGGTACGTAATCCAAGATGGCTGCCATTGACCATATTGGATTCTGTCCGTCCCACATCTTGTGAACGCGATATCTCGAGAACAATGCGACGAATTGACTTCAAACTTGAGAATGGAGCTTCGCATCAGTTCGACGGCCATTGGTATTGATTTTCACTGGGGTACGTAATCCAAGATGGCTGCCATGGACCATATTGGATTTACTCCATCCCACTTCTTGTGAACGCGATATCTCGAGAGCAAATCGACCAATCGACTTCAAACTTGGAAAGGTTTTTCACATCAGTTCAACGGCGATTGGTATTGATTTTCACTGAGGTACGTAATCCAAGATGGCTGCCATCGACCATATTGGATTCTGTCCGTCCCACATCTTGTGAGCGTGATATCTCGAGAACAATTCGACCAATCGACTTCAAACTTGGAAAGGTTCTTCACATCAGGCAGACGGCCATTGGTATTGATTTTCACTGAGGTACGTAATCCAAGATGGCTGCCATTGACTATATTGGATTCTGTCCGTCCCACATCTTGTGAACGCGATATGTCGAGAACAATTCGACGAATTGACTTCAAACTTGAGAATGGAGCTTCGCATCAGTTCGACGGCCATTGGTATTGATTTTTACTGAGGTACGTAATCCAAGATGGCTGCCATGGACCATATTGGATTTACTCCATCCCACTTCTTGTGAACGCGATATCTCGAGAGCAAATCGACCAATCCACTTCAAACTTGGGAAGGTTTTTCACATCAGTTAGACGGCCATTGGTATTGATTTTCACTGAGGTACGTAATCCAAGATGGCTGTCATTGACCATATTGGATTCTGTCCATCCCACATCTTGTGGACGCGATATCTCGAGAACAGTTAGATCAATCGACTTCAAACTTGAGAAGGTGCTTCACATCACTGGCATCTTGTGAACGCGACTGGTATTGATTTTCACTGAGGTGTGTAATCCAAGATGGCTGCCATTGACCATATTGGATTCTGTCCGTCCCACATTTTGTGAACGTGATATCTCGAGAACAATTCGACCAATTGACTTCAAACTTGAGAATGGGGCTTCGCATCAGTTCAACGGCGATTGGTATTGATTTTCACTGAGGTACGTAATCCAAGATGGCTGCCATGGACCATATTGCATTCACTCCGTCCCACATCTTGCGAACGCGATATCTCGAGAACAAATCGACCAATCGACTTCAAACTTGGGAAGGTTTTTCACATCAGTTAGACGGCCATTGCTATTGATTTTCATTGAGGTAGTATGTAATCCAAGATGGCTGCCATTGACCATCTTGGCTTTCACCCACCAATATTGTACCCATCTATGTTGTGAACACGATATCTTGATCTATTCCACCCATCGATTTATAAACCTCACGATCCACAAATCCATATATAACTACAGACTTATTACATTCCAGTGTTACACTACCCATTACTGCTTCCCAAACCTCCTCAGATTCTCTCAACAATTTCAGATAAATGTCTCTTTCCACATACACATATCCACTTTCCAAGTTATATTTATTAAGGAGATATTGGAAGCGTATATGCTGTACGCTCTCAAACAGGCTACTTGGCGGAGGACCTGCTAGCTACTCAGCTTTGTTTTATTTGTCAGAAGGTTCGAAAATACAGAATACTGTTCAATAATAGGCAAATCTTCTAGCAGATCATTTTTATTATTTAAATACAGGGTTGTGTCATCTGCATATTGTGACAAACACAACTTTTGGGAGTTAATGACTATACCTTTGATTTCTGGGGTTTGTCTTAATTTATTTGCCATCAATTCAACAGCTAATTTGGATAACCACCCACAATTGTTCACACAACTACTTGTGTTGGCATTCAGGATCTCTACCCTTCTAACAAACTTTTCTCCAAAACCATATAATCGAAAACATTCAACCATACATTCTTTACAAATAGTATCGGACGCCCTTTTGTAGTCCACAGCTAACAATGTTCTCATCTAAGTATTGTTAAAAGTGACGATTTTAATCAACGTCACAAAACATTGTTGCAGAAACTTATAAAACAGGGCTACACCACCAAGCGCCTCCACTCAAAGTTTCTCAAATTTGGCGATACATATCGCATGCTGATAGCAAAATACGAGCGTAGCGTGTAAGATCTGTGGCGTTACGTTTCGTAACTTGTGTCTAATTCCGCTTAACCCGGAGCTAGGGCAGAAATTTATAAAACAGGGCTACACCACCAAGCGCCTCCACTCAAAGTTTCTCAAATTTGGCGATACATATCGCATGCTGATAGCAAAATACGAGCGTAGCGTGCAAGATCTGTGGCGTGACGTTTCGTAACTTGTGTCTAATTCCGCTTAACCCGGGGCTAGGGGCGTTGTGAACCCATGTACTTCCAGATCCTCATGGTACTCATATGAACAGTCACAATCAAAGCGTGACTGAGATAAATCATTCTTTAGATGACGACTTTACAACAAATATTATGGATTAAGAATACTGATCAGCGATACGGGTTTGTTATTTTTGGAACATCATGGTGTCTTGCCGGCATCACTGAACACTGGTGACCGCTTCTCTCTTGCAGGAAACAAGCCTATGTTTATGTATACTGTGATTGTCTTTTTGAATTTGGTGCTAATAATGTTATATGGGGTATGGAATAGGTCTTTGGATTATGGACGCGGATATTCTCTAATGGACGACGGCTGACTTATGAATGACGGACCAGACGATTGTAATTCACAGACATCATCTATTTGTCTCATAACTGTTGCAATGTTTCGATTCTTTATGTATCCAACTCGGTCTTCATTAATCAAATTACACATTGTAATCTGATCGCAAGTGTCTTCGCTAATAACGTATAATCTGTGTTTGGTAATGTTATTGGTCTCCAGTTTCCAAGCTCATCCCTTTCCAATCCCTTACCTTTATGTAGTAACGTAATTTGCCCCTTTTTGCAAGACCGATAGCTCGCCCTTATCGAAGACTTCATTAAATGAACCAATTACTATCCGTTTTATCTTTCTCTAAAATATCTTGTAGAACTCCATCGTTAAACCGTCGATCCCTGGAGACGACCCGTTTTTTTCAGTTGTTTTGGGGCAACTGGTACCTCGTCAACTCGTCAACCTCGTCTGCTTCATAAGTGTTTTTATAGGTTTCATCTAAGTTTGGCACCGTAAATTTTTCAACAAATGTTTGGTACTTACATTTATATTTTATTAAACTCTGAAAGTTTTTTATATAAATTCTCATAATATTCACATTCGACGTCTAAAATTTCTTTCATATCAGAAACAATACTCCCATCGTCTTTCTTCAATCGGCGTAACCGCAATATAGCGGATTTTTGTGGATACATTTGAAATAGTCGATAAATGGCCGTATCGAGAAAAAATATGGATACACATCCTATTTAGGAGATGAATCCACATTTATAAAGCTTCGTCCTGGATTGTATGTAATGTAATTGTATGAGAAATATTCTGAACGCTGTTGTATTAATGCTACAGCACAACATAGATACACTCATCGGATTATCAGTATGGACTTTCTCATTCCCCGAATCCTACGCGAGGCAATGGGACAGTAGAAAGATGCCGAAAAATTACTTCAGTCGAAGTCAATAAATGGCAGTCGTGGCTTCCATTGCTCGTGAGTTGAGAAAACAAGCCATAGGAAAGCCTGCGAAGGAGGGAAGGCTGTGCCAGATAGAACTCTACTGGACAAAGAAACACAAAAAGCCTCTTATTTCATTTACCGAACATTGAGGACTTGACAATAGAAACCACTCTGGTTCACAAGTTTCATTCAGTACATACTATGATCAGTCCTATGGTGGATGACTTTGCTGTATTGCATGACTTCTCGGATGAGATATTTGGTAACTGGTACCATGCATATAGTTTCAAAGTGTTCTACATGAGGTTTTTCAGCTGGTTGGTCATTCGGCGTAAGACGGACGGACTGACACTCATTGGGTCGTACTTGTGGTTCATCAAGAAGCTTTTTACATCAAGCATCCGCTTCAAGTCTTATTCCTAATGACTTGCAGTTGAAACTTTCAAAGATTTTACTTTTTCAGATATCATACTTGAACAAACGACATGTCGGAGCCTATTTCTAGTTTGAAACTGTCTGCAATAACAGGTGATTTAAACAAGACATTAGATTTTTGAGAACCAAACAGATCATAGAAGCGGGTAAATACTGTGACAAATGTCACGTGTGGATGTCCCATCAAACCGTCAAAACAGCAGTTGATGGGTATGCTTGTAATGTTCTAGGGCATGTGGAATCGACAATACTTAACCCTATCTGGCCTGGGGGAGGGGGGGCGAAATGGCCCCCCTACCAAACTTTCTGCGCTATCTCCGGAACGACAAAAAATAGAGAGAGTAAACTCCGTGACTTTATAGTTTATGGGTTGGTGTCATTTTGAAACTATTTGCATGACCCTTCGAGGAGAGAATCATGGGTAAATTCAAGATGGCGTCCATGCGGGTCCCAGAAAAGTGATGTTTTTGTCATATTTCTTCAAAATTTCTGCTTTTCTGCGATGAAAAGTGAGCAAAAACTATTTTATTTCACATCACATTAATATTTACTAAATTATCATGCTATTTTCGCGGAGAAATTGCATAAATAAAGAATTCGGAAAATGACGTCACTGTGGCGTCATCAGAGCGGCCATCTTGGATTTTTCTGGTAGAGCTTGACCCAAGGTAGTGTGGTAAGTTTCAGCCCCCTAGCTCAAGGGGTAATACAAATAATTAGGGGTTGGGGGCATTTCGCCCCCCCCCAGGCCACGACAGGTCCCAAAAAGCCCTGGCCAGATAGGGTTAAGGGGGAAATATCAGAAAATTCACTTCATGATCGGTACAATTTGTACCGAGACTTTATGTCTCATAACCTGACCAACACTCCAATCCAACTAGGGGGGCTACACATTTAGTAGAGGTGGATGAAAGTAAATGGGGACAAAAACGCAAGTAACACAGGGGGAGAAAAGTGACTGACTGTCCTTGGATTTTTGGGGCACTAGACCGGCAAATACAAAAAGTAGTCATATTGGTGGTGAAGAGACGGGCAAAAGCGGAGCTCCTTTCACGTGCTAAACGTTATGTTAGACATGGTACCACTATCATCAGTAACATCACGACGACCACTATCATCCCGACATCAAACCTTGTAACATTGCGCTTGATGATTGTTTAGCACCGAATTCTACATGTAATAATTTCAAGATTTCTATATGTGGACACCGTGGATGTCTCATGTGTCCACTCTTTAATACTTCAGCGTCATTTAGTTCCGCGTTAACTGGTAACTCATATTCTGTAAACTCGTATGTTGATCTTAGTTGTTCTACTACAAACTGTATTTATTTAGTTTCCTGTAAGAAGTGGTATGGACAACTCATTGTTTTTGAAATACCTCAAAAGAAGACTATTGTTCTCCATTACATGCCTGTACTGTGTTTATATCTTTATTATAGTAGTTTATGTACACTTGTCTGAACTCTGTTAACAATGTTAACACTGTATATATACACCCTGTTTTCTTGAACTACTTGCTTTAGCCAAATCCTGATGATGGAATAAGTACATTCCGAAAGCTCGATAATACATGCAATCATGTACAAATTGGTATTTGTCGTGTTATTTCTAACTACTGTAAGAAGTGTGGTCAACAGTATGTTGGCAAGACAACCCATCTCCATCTTAGGGTGAATGGTCACAGAAAATCCGTTAAAAGCAATTGCTTATAGGTAAGCATTTTTCTGGACCCGACCATGGCTGGGACAACTTTAATATCGAGATCATAGACGTCGTCTATCCATCTATCAAGGATTCCCCCTTTGGATTTGAGAGAAAAATCCGAGAGCGGGAACTAATCTGGATGCTAGAGCTTGGGTCAGTGTTTCCGTATGGTTTAAATGATAATGTCAGTGGGTTTGGCAATGCTACAAACCGCTGTTCAAATATATCCAATATTACCCAGCTATTTAAACCCCATCAACGGAGACATCGCAGTCATGTTTGGAGAATATAATATCACTTTAAATTACTTAGTGGGTTTAACTAACACACCCAATAGTACACATAGCTTACGTACAGTTCTGTATGCGTTATCTCTGAGAGCTTTAAATCATATAGCCAGAGATATACAACAATCTGCGTCTTCAGGAAATATAATACCACCCTAAATCACTAATTTTGTCAAGACATCTCCTATTTTCGGTTGTATCGTCCAGTGACCATAATCGAAACATCCCAAGATCAGATTTTCTTGAAACTCAACTACTCAGATAAAGGACTGGACATTATTAATTTGCCTCGAATCCTGAATGATCCAGAGGTACGCATTACTGTACCAAACTATTTTTAGTTCACAGAACCTCCTCGCATTTCATGTAAGTATACTAAATCTATAGCCACCAAAATATTCAATTACTGTAACGCTGTCAAGGAGTTTTACTGGAACGTATACACGTCGGGGGGGCTATAGTTGTGATTGTGAATCGTCGAACTTTATCTATACGCCATGCAAACATATTGTGACTGATAATCTTGATGTGGTGAGTGATAATGACCTAAGATTACTCCTGATGAAGGGACCTAAATATAGAGAGCCGAGAAATATAAATCTGAAGGCCGACCAGAAGATAGTCATGTCTGCTTTGGAACAGTACGTTATTCATTGGCCTAAGCGAGAAAAAGTTGAACCTACGGTACTCGCTGATTGGCTGGACCATGAGTCAAGAGCAAGGTCGTTGAAACAATCTGCCATATTGACAGAAGTACCCTTTCCCAAGCAACACAAGTACTGAGAAGCCCCAATTCGCAAGAAGTTCTAGCAAATCTCCAGAGTAAATTCGTCATAGTCCCAGCAGACAAAGCTCCAAATAATATAATATTCATATGCAAATATTACTATTACCAGGTGCTGGTTGAAGAATTGAGTGTAAACATATCGTCATCAAATACGACTACTTACTCTCAAACTGCAGTTACTCTGGAAGATTTATTTAACAATCACAAAGCGTTTCTCAAGGAAAGAGATATTTGTATTCCAATCAAACATAATGATATACCAAAAGTATACTGGACCCCCAAAATGCATAAATCACCATACAAAGCTAGATTCATAGCTGGTTCTAGAAGCTGCACCACCAAGCTTCTTTCAACCCTGTTGACAAGGGCCCTTCAGGAGGTAAAAACATTTTGGGAAGGTATTGCGCCACTATTTCTAAAAAGTCGTTGAATGTATGTGGATATTGAAAAACTCAAAATGTCTTACGGAAGAACTTGATGCTAAAGGTCACATACCGCATAGACATGTATCCACATGGGGTTTCTCGATTCTCTATACTATAATCCCTCATCAGGACCTTACTGACCGTCTAAGTTCATTAATAGTATCTGTGTTCAAGAAAACTGATCGTAGATATATTAATGTGGGATGCCATAAAGCATTATTTAGCTCTCCTACATACAAAATATATCATTCATGGGATGTTTCTTTGTTTATAGAGTTGCTTGAATTTATCATTAATAATATCTATGTGAAATTTGGCAACACAATATATCAGCAGCATATAGGTATTCCAATGGGTACTAATTGTGCACCCCTGTTGGCTGACCTATATCTGTTCTCTTATGAATATGACTATATGCAGGCGCTTTCAAAAACCGATCCATTCTAAGCCCGTTCCTTCGCATTCACCAAACGATATATAGACGATCTTCTCGCTGTGGATAATCGCTATATAAATGAGGCAGTGAAGGATATATATCCACCTTCACTGGATTTGAAGGAAACTACAGATAACCCTACATGCACATCATATTTAAACCTATATCTCTATAAAGATGAAGCGGGCCTCCTCTCTCGTCGACTGTATGACAAAAGAGATGATTACAATTTCGACATCGTAAACTATCCCTTTCAGGACAGTAATATTCCAGTGGGACCTGCATATGGCGTATACATATGACGCATATCACGTAGCATTTGCTAGATTCTGTGTTAAATGTGACGATTTTAATCAACGTCACAAAACATTGTTGCAGAAACTTATAAAACAGGGCTATACCACCAAGCGCCTCCACTCAAAGTTTTTCAAATTTGGCGATACATATCGCATGCTGATAGCAAAATACGAGCGTAGCGTGCAAGATCTATGGCGTTACGTTTCGTAACTTGCGTATAATTCCGCTTAACCCGGGACTAGGGGCCGTATGAATCCATGTACTTCAAGATCCTCATGATACTCATATGAACAGTCGCAATCAAAGCGTGAACTGAGATACATCATTCTTTAAATGACGACTTTACAACGAATATTATGGATTAAGAATACTGATCAGCGATACGGATTTGATATTTTTGGAACTTCATGATGTCTTGCCGGCATCATTGAAAACTGTTGACCGCTTCTCTCTTGCAAGAAACAAGCCCATGTTTATGTATACTATGATTGTCTTTTTGAATTTGGTGCTAATACTGTTATATGGAATATGGAATAGGTCTTTGGATTATGGACGCGGATATTCTCTAATGGACGAAGGCTGAATTATGAATGAAGGACCAGACGCTTGTAACTCTTCATATCCCACCTGGATGTAGTGATAATCCGTTGGAACTACAAGGAAGAAGGTCTTTTCCACATGTGTCTTGATATTATGGGGGAATATTACAAACCAGCCGACAAACTAGATCCAGATGTCCAAATCACTCTGCCCCCATCATATACAAATAAAATCCCCACGGTGTACTGGGTAGAATCATGCTGATGACTAGACTTACATAGTACCAAGTTGACAGTTTATGTTGAAGACATATACATGATTAATTTGTAAACTGCATCTGAAAACTTTATGGTACCATACTTGTTATTTGTTGTTATTTATAATATCTCTTTCCAATCCAGAAAGGCTTTATGGTTGTTAGCAGTCATTTGTCATTAATGTTGTTCGTTGAAGTTTGTATTGCTTTTCCGACTGAAAAAGATCCATGGTGCACAGTAATACAGTATAAAATAGGTACTGACCATGCTAGACGCTATTGGCTATGTTATTTATTGATATAGAATGAATACCGGTATCTAGTGTTTCACTCAATGGATACAGTTCAGACAAATACTTCGTGTTGTTGCTAATATTCATGGAAATATTCTCCTCTGCTTCATTCCGGTGATAATTCATGCCTTACATGTTATTGTTGAAAAAAACGTTATCTATGTTGGAAAAAATATATAATAATCATCATCAAATGACAAGCCTACCTTTAATCATTTCTGTTCAAGTCTTAAATGAATCCATGTGACGCCCAAATGTAAGACCATGTGACTTGTATGCTGAACCAATTAGATCAGTTGATACGTCGTTGTCCGTGGAATTAGACACCTGTCTTCTGCTTGATTGAAATTGTAGTTTAACGGCCGCTTCACATACGGGAATCAACTCAATGTTTTATTTAAATTTCATGGTACAATTTCTAGTTCATTTAACCCTATCTGGCCTGGGCTTTTTGGGACGTATCCTGGCCTGGCCGGGGGGGGGGGGCTGAGGTGAAATGCCCCACCCCCTAATTATTTTTCTTACTCCTTGAGCTAGGGGGCTGAAACTTACCACACTATACCCTTGGGTCATGATCTACCAGAAAATAAAAAAAAAATCCAAGACGGCCGCTTTGATGACGTCAGAGTGAAGTCATTTTCAGAAACGGCATTTTTGGGGTCGACTTTTCGTTCGGATTTTCCGAATTTTTTATTTATGCAGTTTCGCCGCAAAAACTGCATGATAAATTAGTAAATATTAATGTGATGTGAAATAAAATAGTTTTTGCCCACTTTTCATCGCGAAAAAGCAGAAATTTTGAAGAAATTTGACAAAAACATCACTTTTCTGGTACCCCACGTGGCCGCCATCTTGAATTTGCCCTTGATCCTCAGCTCGGGGGGTTATGCAAATAGGCTCAAAATGACCTCAATATGATAAACTATAAAGTCAAGGAGATTCAGCTTTCCATTTTTGTCGCTCCGAAGAGAGCGCAAAAAGTTTGGTAGGAGAGCCATTTCGCCCCCCCCCCCGGCCAGGCAGGGTTAAGATCTTTTCCAGCGCTAAATATTAAAATAAATAATTAAATAATAAATAACAATGAAAGAGCAGAGGGAGATATCAATAGAAGTAAAGAAGAATTGCTATGTACAAGTTCGTAAATCTTATCGGCCCAGCAGCCCCAGTCCCACTTAAGCGAACTTGTTAACGAAACTTTGCGATGTAACGGTCATAATGTTTCGTAATAAATCACTTTAAGCCCAAGCCCCACCTAGGCGAACTCCTTTACGAAGCTTTGCGATGTATTGGTCGTAATGTTTCGTAATAAATCGCTTTACAAAAGCCGGTTTTCCTGTCATTTGGGGCGAATAGATACAACATGTTTACTAATAATTACGACGGTTTGCGATGCAGTTACGAAGAAATACGACACTTGTACCACAGTTAGAGATATTCGCACCCAAATTGAGTCGATTCAGTGCGATACAGCTGCGAATATGTGCGATGTAATTGCGAACGTTTACGAAGTGCATACGACTACTTCCCATTATTTCACGATTTCTTGCGAATACGTACGAAGGTTTTACGACGTTTTTACGACGTTTTTGTGACAGTTTGGATCACTTGACGAATTGTGTTATGATTGTGGTAAATTTGTTGTAAAAACGTGGTAAAAACATTGTATAAAAGTAGCAAACTCGTCGTTTATGGCAACGATTGTTCTTAACTAGTCGTTAAATTCGCAACGGTGTTATAACTTAATCGTAAGTCATCGTAAATTAGTTGTACAAGACTCGCCATCGTCGGAAGTGCTGTCGCAATTTATCGCAAATAATCGCAATATATTCGGCGATTTTGACGTAAAGTAAGTGCGACTTTCGTATATTTGTCGGAAAATGTTTACGATTATTTCGTATACCATCGTTTACTGTCGTAAGTTATCGTAACTAGTATTTATTTTTCATTAGACGATTACTAACGGACCTGTTACCAATAAGGCGATTAATTTACGACTTAATTACGATGCATTACCACGTAGTTACGACGACTTACGATTAATTACTATAAAATTACGAATATTTGCGATTTCCTTGGCGAATATATTAACATTTCGAAATTGGCGCGGCGATGAAACCGACGCGACGATTTTCTTACGAATTGAAGCGATTGCTTACGAATCATGACGAATGTCTTGCGAGTATCTTACCAATACTTACGATCTTAAATCGTCAAGCTTCGTAAAGAAGTTCGCCTATGGGCTTTACAAAAGCCGGTTTTCCCGTCACTTGGGGCGAATAGATACGACATGTTTACGAATAATTACCACTGTTTGCGATACAGTTACGAAGAAATACGATACTTTTACGACAGTTAGCGATATTCGCATCCAAATTGAGGCGATTCAGTGCGATACAGTTGCGAATATGTGCGATGTATTTGCGAACGTTTAGAAAGTGCATACGACTACTTGTCATTATTTCACGATGTCTTGCGAATACCTACGAAGGTTTTGCAACGTTTTTACGACGTTTTTATAACAGTTTGGGTCACGTGGGGCTGTACATAGAAATAATTGTGTCATGATTGTGGCAGATTTGTTGTAAAAAACGTGGTAAAAACATTGTATAAAAGTAGCAACTCCTCGTTTATGGCCACGATTATTCTTAACTAGTCGCTAAATTCGCCACAGTGTCGTAACTTAATCGTAAGTCATCGTAAATTATTTGTACTCGCCATAGTCGTAAGTGCCATCGCAATTTACCGCAAATAATCGCAATATATTCGGCGATTTTGTCGTAAGTAAGTGCGACTTTCGTATATTTGTCGGAAAATGTTCACCATTGCTTCGTATACCATCGTTTCCTGTCATAAGTTATCGTAACTATTCATATTTATTTTTCACTTGACGATTATTGTCTCCCGCCGCAACGCGGCGGTCGACGTTGCGGCGGGAGATTTTAAAATGGTTCTTGCTTCTTTGTGTACGTGGATGTCCGTGGATGTCCGTGGACGTCAGCGCATGTCTGTTCGAATTTTCCGCAAGCGATAACTTCCTAATGCTTTGTTGGATACCTCCGAAATTCGGCTTATGCATTCCTTGCGACAAGGCGCCAGTCGGTATTGCATTTCAGCAAGATCTGCCTGAAGGTGGCGCCACTGGGTCAAAATGAATCTTGGTTCTTTGTTACCGTGTACGTCCGTGCATGTCTGTTCGAATTCTCCGTAAGCGATAACTTCCTAACGCTTTGTTGGATTCTTCCGAAATTCGGCATACGCATTCCTTGCGACAAGACGGCAGTCGGTATTGCATTTCAGCAACATCTGCCTGAAGGTGGCGCCACTGGGTCAAAATGGATCTTGGTTCTTTGTGTCCGAGGATGTCAGTTTGAATTTTTTACAAGCGATAACTTCCAAATGCTTTGTCGGATTCTCCCGAAATTCGGCATACGCATTCCTTGCGACAAGACACCGGCTCAGCCGCTGCTATTGCATTTCAGCAACATCTGTCTGAAGGTGTCGCCACTGGGTCTCGCTTCTTCATGTCCATTCTTGTCCATGGATGTCTTTGCAAGCGATGTTCTTTGCAAGCGATAACTTTCAAATGCTTTGTTGGATTCTCCAGAAATTCAGCATATGCATTCCTTGCGACAAGACGCCGGTTGCTACTGCATTTCAGCAACATCTGCCTGAAGGTGGGGCCACTGAGTTTCTTCTTCTTGTCCATTCCAGTTAAAATCGGCCTTCAATTTTGCTATGAAATCATTCTATTGCGCATCATATGATTTACCCTAAAGCTTTTGCATGAACCATATTTTATTTCAGAAGTATAATATGAAATAACTGGCGGGGTAAATCCCCGCAGTACTGAACCCCTAGTTTTTTTAATTTCGTGTCATCTTAAATGAAGGACAACATTTCCTTCAGCCCCATGCCCGAAATATCGATCCCAGCTTCATTTTATACTTTCTGCAAGCTACTTACTCTGTACTTGAAAGCATCCTCCTTTAATCCTAGAAAACGTTTATTCAATCTGTTTTGGTCCAATTAACCCTCAATACCACCAAGGATTCAGCTTAAATCATTGTAACATCATTGAGCACATGTTTATTTTCCTGTTTATGATGGAAGGAGGTAAATGCTTTGTAAAGTCCTGATTGGCTGAAAAAAGCCAAGGAAAATAACACTGTATTGTAATGTACAGGCGGGAACCCTTGTGCAGCGCATTAAACAGTCAAGAAACAATGAGGATTGAGGGTTTCCTATCACCATAAATGTATGCTCAGTAGAACAAACATTAAAGAATGGAAGAAATAATACATAACACAGGTTATCCAGCCAGTTTGATCAGCAATTTGATAAAAAAAAGTAAATAAAGAAACGGAATTCATGGAGTGCTTCATTTTTCAGCTGGCCTAGTTGAAACAATTATAATATGCATTTTTATGAAAAAAATATACATGAAATGTGGTTATAGTGATTATGCTGATGAAAATAAAATAAACATCGGTAAATGCATTATTTGCAATTGGACTCTGATTGTGATTGCCCTGGTTTTGAAAGAGAAATTCTAGAAAAAAATGACTTCAAAACAATAGTTTTTCTGCTTTTCTTTCTATATTATTGATATGAAAATTTTCTATAGACAGCCGTGTCTACAAAATGTTGGATTTACACTAGCATTTGTGTCCCAGGAGGATATTGGGAGTTGTTATCACAGTTGACTGACTTTGGTGATAGATGCCTAAGTATATTTGCAATAAGTTATTGACATTTATTCAAATATTTTTTTCGATGTTTTATTTTCTTTTTTTTTTTCTTTTTCTCATATCTGACTCAAATAAAGTCCTACCCATTCATATTGTAATGACTGTGAGTCATATTTCCTAGCTTCCTGGTGAATGTGTTGCAGTGTTGAAAATTGGACCCTACATGACGGAATATCTTCGGTACAAGCCTGCTCGTTTTTGGAATCTTACCGACATAATTGTGACACTATAAGAAAACTACAGACTTACCTTGATTTTATATTATCGAATCCAGTAATACGTGGACTGTAGACCTGTTGGAGTTATCGTTAATCATAGTAAATTGGAGTGTTTTCAACAAGTATGCTCTTGTCTCTCATAGTATCCGCCATCGCAACTTGCAGCCTGGCATGTTTTTGCGTGATTAGGTTTTTCCAGGCAATGTATATAATGTTGTTGTTTTAGAAGTGGATTATTGTATTCACCCTCTTCATTCCAGGATAACAGTACTTTACATTGTGTTTTATTGACATTATTTGTGATGTATGACCCGTAATTCTGACAATTATGTGCGGATTTTTTGCGCGGACTACAATATCTGCTACCGTGTTCCCACGCCTAATTTCGTCTGCTTGAGAAATCTACCAGCTCATGAATTTAATTCTGTAACAAATTTATTCCTGAACAGTAAGTGTTTCCCTTTGAAGACAATGTTCTTTGATTATTCTAGTGTCCGGGAAAATTATGATTTCAGGTCGTTGGCTAATAGTTCATGATATTTTAATGACCAAAACGAACACTTCGGTCAGTCGGACCTGATCGCCATTATGAAACATGAGAGTTTCGCCGACCAACTTTTATAGAAGCTTGTGCTCCAAATTAAATCATTGTCTTTCACCCAAAACATTAATATTATTTGAATCTTGAGTAAAAATTCTTACGCAGCACAAATAGAGCACAAGCTGGTTCAGTAATTAATATTTAGTATTTTATTATTATAGTACGACCGTTAGTTTGCCATGTTCGCCATGTTGTAAATCTAGGTCAGTCTGCAAGCCGGGTAAAAGTTGTTGTGCTATTTGTTATTTTAAATGAAACATTTATACCTGTTGGTGTTGATCGATTCAGTAAATCAAAATGTTAAGAAGCCCAACTTGAGCACAAGACGGAAATGTATATTTATGTGAATTTTGGGGATATTTATGATTGGAAGTAGTGCCTAATCTCTGTGGTTGGGTCACGTGACAACCCGGGCAAAAGTCTATAAATTGGGGCGAGGAACGAGCAATGGCAATCGACTGCTCGTCACCGGTGGGTGCACATCAATAGATACAGCGCAGTGGTGGCCTGATAGGGTATAATAAAGGTACCCCTATTGTGTAGTGCCATATGGGCATGTAATGCAATACAGGATATGGTGTAGGGCATATAGTACATGCTGAAGCTACCGGGTGTGGGTTAGTAGTATATAAGGAGCAGATCACTACCAAAGAGGGGCTCACTCCATGTATGAAACCTTTTAATATACCCAGTTGTATCTGTATACTGTCAAGTGGATTTACATGTAAAGCTACCCGATCTGAATTAGTAGTATATAAAGAGTAAATCACTGGAGCTAACCCCATGTACCAGAATATGGTAAAGATATGCAGTTGTGCTGATTCCTGAAGAATAAATTTACATGTTTGAGCTGAGTTATGTATTTGTGTCCTTCTATCCTAGAACTGCTACTGGGACAGTCACTGTGTTGTTTTCTGTGTGCCCTGGATTAGTACCGGAATGCCATATCATACTCTTGTCTGCGAAACCCAACCCTGCATGGGTTATGATCTTGTAATATTATAGGCCATTTTTCATAATATATACTACTCCAAACTCGGCCTGGGGTCAGTATTTATTACAATATGAAGCTGAACAAAACTAAAGTTACAACAGTTTTTAATTTTCTTCGAGAAGCTGATCTGTATGACACAGAAAAAGAGGGAATTTTTTTTTTCCAATAGACTTAAAATATATATAAGGCAGTTTATACTGTGATCATATATTCCAGTAATTGATTGGAAATATATGAGGGATCTACCATCAAATATTCCACAAGCCAGTCAACTGTGGTTGTTGTGTTAGGAAATCACCTAATGAATACCATGATAGTTCAGTTAAATGGATGGGTCTGAAATGCCCCAAAATTGCCTCCGATGGCTCTCAGAGCACCGCAGGGTTTCTGGCGGATGGCGCCCTAGCAGGCCCCAGACCCCCGGCTTTCATGGCTAGGACTCTTTCCCCCATGCCCCTTTGGATTCCTGACTGGGGTCTGTATATATATCTCCAATATATCTTGGCAGAAAGTTGAAATTCGTGTGTAGTCTGCAATACTGGAATAATTCGGCCACCCGTCAATGAATTGCAACCCCAAAGGGTTTCAATTTATCAGGCACAGACCCATGTTTTTACCCCTCGGCCAATTTTGGCCATGGGGTATTGTCGTCGTCTTATACGTCCGTCTGTCAGTACGTCCATTCGTGAGAGAGATAGCCGGAAAACGGTCCCACTGATGAATTCCAAATTTGGTATGCTTATTTACCTAGTCAAGGGCCAGAAACCTATTGAATTGGGACCTGATTGGGTGGAAACCTTGGCAACCATCTTTAATTTTATGCAAAATGGATAATGATCCATATCTCGGAAACCATTCAACTGTTCAATACAAAATTTGACATACATCATCGATACATCAAGCAACTTTCAATGAATTACCAAACAGGCTATTCTGATTAGCTGGAAACCCTGGAGGCCATCTTTAATTTATGCGAAATCGATAATAATACATATCTCGGTTACCATTCAATTGTTTTATATGAAAGTTGAATCCAGATACTTTGAATCGGGACCTGATTGACCGAAAACCTTGGCGGCCATCTTTAATTTATGCAAAATCATTAATGATCTCTATCTCTGATACTGTTCAAATGCTCAATGTAAAATTTGGTATACATTATCGATGCATCAAGAGATTTATGTAATGAATTACAAGCGTCTGGTCCGTCATTCATAATTCAGTCGTCGTCCATTAAAGAATATCCGCGTCTATAATCCAAAGACCTATTCCATATTCCATATGACAGTATTAGCACCAAATTCAAAAAGACAATCATAGTATACATAGGCAACATAGGCTTGTTTCCTGCAAGAGAGAAGCGGTCAACAGTTTTCAATGATGCCAGCAAGACATCATGATGTTCCAAAAATATCAAATCCGTATCGCTGATCAGTATTCTTAAAGGACTTTTATCAATATTGTTTTTTCTCTGGAATATGTGTCAGAAGAGTTAGTACTTAACTAAGAAATAAAAAATAAAAAAAATTGTGTCCCCTGTGGGCGTATTTAAGCCTTTTTAATTAAAGACCTGTAGTTCAATTTCCTCCAGTTAACCCGTTAATGAGCGTAGGCGTCACGTGACCGCGTGACGTCAGACAAGCCAGCGTCTCCTGTCTGAGCTATATATTAAGCTGTGGATTTGCGATTACTCCATCGCGTATATCGCTGTATAATTAATGAAAAAAAACGATTCGAAACCATAGAGGAATATGCCAGTGATGATGATCTATATTCAGAGGACATAAATGGACATCTTGACGTTCTGTCGTATCAATTTGAACCCTTACCAAACAACCGAAATGAGGTGGACCAGAGGGACAGCGAATCTGAAGAAGACGAACCGTCACACACGGAACAAGGTCGACTTGTAAACACATACTGGTATGTTATTTATTATCTATGCCGGACGTTATTTATATGCCCCCTATGCATAGAATGAATAAATATTTAGACAATCATCGAAATAATTTGTTAGTCCAGGCCGACCTGGTGAATTTCAACACTGAGACGTACCCCAATTTTGGAGTTTTCTCTTTCGTTCAGGTCAGTTTGAAAGCACGACGTTAGATATCATGTACCGTAAAGATTTAGTTCATTTTTTTTACTTCTGACAATTCTGTGTTCAATAAATTATTTCCAGTAGGAATATGCCGTCCAGCTAGCGTAGTTGATAGGAAAGAACAAACTGCGACTTTCTAGCTGTGCTGCTCCCGACTTTTCGCAGATACATGGGGGGAGGCAATTTTTCGCACAACGGGTGTTGGTGACATTATCAGATAGCTCACCTGCACGCGACAGTCTAGTAAATTTATGTCACGAGAGTGATATTTAGCTCACGTAAACGGTCATATTTTATATTGTATTACATTGCAACCACTCGCCTGACTTTCAAAAACCCTCTCCTAAATATGTACAATACGGCATTTACACTGCTATTTATAAGGCGGTAGTATTGTGAAGAATTCCACAGAATCGGCCCAACAAAATCACAGTTCAGATAAAGCCAATAATTGGATTTGTCACAACTGATTAACTCTCTTCCAGTATGCGAATCCATACCAAATTGCTACCTGTCATTAGCGAGCTATCGCGTCTGTGACGTTACAGATTGGCGGCCTCGTTTTCAGTCCACAAATATGCATATCTGACTGGGAGCTAAATAGAGCTGCCAAAAAGGCTTAAATACGCCCACACGGGACTAGGAAGAAAAATTTAAAAAATTTCTTAGTTAAGTACTAACTTTTCTGACACATATTCCAGAGAAAAAAAATATTGATAAAAATCCTTTAATCCATAATATTCGTTGTAAAGTCGCCATCTAAAGAATGATGTGTCTCAGTCACGCTTTGATTATGAATGTTCATATGAGTACCATCAGGATCTTGAAGTACATGGCTCCATACGGCCCCTAGCCCCGGGTTAAGCGGAATTATACACAAGTTACGAAACGTAACGCCATAGATCTTGCACGCTACGCTCGTATTTTGCTATCAGCATGCGATATGTATCGCCAAATTTGAGAAAATTTGAGTGGAGGCGCTTGGTGGTGTAGCCCTGTTTTATAATTTTATGCAACAATGTTTTGTGACGTTGATTTAAATCGTCACATTTAACACAGGATCTAGCAAATGCTACTAGGCGTGATATGTATGCGCCATATGCAGGTCCCACTGGAATATTACTGTCCAGAAAGGGGTAGTTTACGATGTCGAAATTGTAATCATCTCTTTTGTCATACAGTCGACGAGAGAGAAGGGCCGCTTCATTTTTATAGAGATATAGGTCCAAATATGATGTGCCTGTAGGGCTATCTGTAGTTTCCTTCAAATCCAATGAAGATGAATATATATCCTTCCCTGCGTCATTTATATAGCGATTATCCACAGCGAGAAGATCGTCTATATAGCGTTTGGTGAATGAAAAGGAACGGACTTTCAATGGATCGGTTTTTGAAAGCGCCTGCATATAGTCATATTCATAAGAGAACAGATATAGGTCAGCCAATACCGGTTTCTCTGATTGGATGGAAACCTTAGGGGCCATTTCTAATTGCAAATTTTTTAATAATCTGTATATTTGTCACTTGACTGCTTCAAATTGAATACATTATGAATGGCTGGCACCCAGAGCCGAGGGGTTTTCAGATGCGCAGCTTCGTATTGTATTGGTGAGTGGGTCCATTGTCTATAGATGCTAATCTGCCTCTGGGTGGCGCCACCTGGGAGCCAAGTTTGCATCTCCAGACATAACTTTTGAAAACCTTAAGGATTCTTTCCAAATTTGGTGTGTACCTTGCCTCGAGATCTGGCCTGAGAATGTTCAAAATTCGTTTTGATTCGTGTACAGGGGGCACCACCTGAAAGCTAAGTAAAATGTTTCCAGACAACAACTTTTGAAAACCATGACCTATTCATTCCAAATTTGGTGTGTAGGTACCTCACCTCAATTTCTCGTTTGGCATTATTTTTCATGCTGATCCACACATAGGTGGCGCCAACTGGGGGCATATTTAAAATTATATTTCCGGACAATAACTTTTTAAAACTTGAATGAATTTTTTCCAAGTTTGATATATGAATACATGTACCTTACCTGAAGGCTTGGGATTGTTTTTCTTGTCGATCTGATCATAGGTGGCGCCACCGGTAGGCCATGTTAACATTTTCTATTTCCAATGTCAAGGAATCTTGCCTCAAGATCTCGGTTGGGATTATTTTTTATGCCTATCTGCCTATACATGGCGCTACCTGTGGGCCAAGGTAAAATTGCATTTCCGGACAGTAACTGCATGTTGGACCTGATTCTTTTAAATTTGGTTTGTTGGGACCTTTCCTCAAGGTATCTTATGGGGCCATGTTAATGATGTTTTCCTATGTTTTATGTTTTTACTTTCTTTACAAATAATGAAATTTGGTTTCCGGGCAATAACTTGAGAACTTCTCATCGAATTCTTCTCAAATTAGGCATTCATATACATTGTACCTTGCCATGAGATGTTGCTTGAGATTGCGTTATCCACTTCTGCTTAAAAGGTGATGCCACCTGATGACAAAATCTGAAATTGTTTTTGGTCAATAACTTGAGAACTGCAAGCATTCTTCTCAAATTTTGCATGCATGTACCATGCCAGGAGATGTTGCATGGGATTGCCTTTCACTCACTTGCACTTACAGGTGGCGCCACCTAGTGGCAAAATCCCAAATTTGTCTCCGAGTAATACTGTAACGGTTAGCCGTTTGTGTATAGGACTGTTCGAATCAGAGGGGGGGGGGGGGCGTGTCACCGCTGGAAGGGTGGAAGAGCCCGTGATGGAAGAGCCAGTGGTCGGAAATGCATTCCCCCGTATTTCTCGCTTACCAGAGCGGGATAGGTGTTGCCCTTTACGTGGAACATTCTTTACGAATTATGGATTGGGATGTCACTCCCATTTATGGACTATGAACTGTAATTTCGCTGTGAAGGCGATTTTCCGGGTTTTTCGCAACATCTTCGGTTGGTAGAGAGTGGCACCGGCTATATAAACTCGTGCAACTTTACATGTGTGGTTCAGACCAGAAAGACAGAGCTGGAGAGAGCACGCACAGGTACAGCCTGAATTGTTGATTTCTGGCGTAATTTGCGGTCGGTCGCAAATGTAATTGTTTTGGCCTTGGGAGTCTAATGATTGTAAATCCTGTAGCATGGTACAACCTGTGGAAGACACGGAAGACCAATGCGAATTTGTTGGTTTGCCTTTTCAGTATGGCAACGTGTTTGCGCGGTGTACCATAGTTTAGGGAACACGTCCGACTGGCGTGTTTTATGCAGTCTGTGTTTATGCTATACCACTGTAACGGGACATGCATTACCAAGTAGCACATTCTGGTAATTTGCATGGTCTGATCTCAGTGTAGAATAAGAATATATGTCAGTACCAGTAGATTGACAATTCCGACACGGTATTACTGAGCTATCCCGCAGCACTGGGACTTAAGCCGTATTATTTATGTGTCGATATTGTCGGTCGTGAAGCGGTATATGACGATAAGCAGGGACTCCCTCCACCCTCAGATTATACGCCACTGTACGGTAAATACAGAGATAAATAAGTCAAACTTCCCCCCTGCCATATCCGACGACGTATCGTGCAGCCTGCTAATTCAGCGCAGACGGCCGTATAACGCTGTACGGGGTGAAAGCGAATACAGGATTACGGCCGGGGCGGTGCAGTCAAAGCACAGAGCGGGCGAGCTGCTTTCATCGAGAAACGTCGGTAAATCGTGCACGTCAGGGAGCCGAGCGGCCAGATCACAGATTGCACAGTCAATAATGAAAGATACGCAGAGCACAGACAATACAGTAAAAGTCAAGACATAGCCCAGACAGACTTCTCCTCCCGAGAAAGGTGCGACCGGGTCGCCAAAGGTCGCAGAGGCTTGCGACCGGGTCGCAGAGGGTCGCAGAGGGTCGGCATCGACGGTCTACATACAGAAATGGTGCTATGACGGTACCAGATGAAATGATAATACAATATATACTCAAGTAGTTGTCCTGACGGCCACGGAGAGCGAGCTGTACGTGGTTCTTACCTAAGGGGTCATCGTGAGGTTGTGCAGTCACATGCCGTGCCTATAGACGGGTCGCAGCAGCCGGAAGGGTTGAGACGCCGTGCTATACTTACCTGTGCGGGAAGCAGACTGGTGAGCTGACAAGTTAGGGTCAGGCTCCGACGACTTGAGGGTGAAGAAGACGACGGGCTGCCACATCCGTGGGGAGGCTCCAACGACTGGGGGTATATATTGAGAGCGTTACAGCCATAACGTTCCAACGACTGTGTGTCATCCCTGGAGAGAGCGTTACAAGCGTAACGTTCCTACGACTTGGGGTGAAGAAGACGACGGGCTGCCACATCCGTGGGGAGGCTCCAACGACTGGGTGCCATACATTGAGAGAGCGTTACATCCATAACGTTCCAACGACAGAAGAGAAGGGCCAGCAGCCAGGCCGCCCTTGTACCCAGAAGAGAAGGGCCAGCAACCAGGCCGCCCTTATCGCGTGCCCATACCAATTTGAAGCACTACATATAACTATAAAACTATATGCATACACCCCCTTATATTATTTGACATATAACATCAAGCTTAAGTGCACACACTCTTCTATTGTCCACATTTACATCAAGGGTACGTATCCGTTAACCTTATATGCACACACTCTCTCAGGGGTACGTATCCGTTAACCTTATATGCACACACTCTCTCAGGGGTACGTATCCGTTAACCTTATATGCACACACTCTCTCAGGGGTACGTATCCGTTAACCTGGTGTGCACATACCGGGTGTGTGTGTTCCTTAACTTTATGTGCACACACCCTCTCACATCACGTGTATATATACATCAAGTTTATTTGCATGCACACTCCTAGTGTCTGTACATATATGTAAATATCGTAACATTACATCTCCTTAGACATTCTGTCTAAGCCACGCGGTTCTACGCTATTATTTGTAACCGCGTATGCTATTTGTGCAGAATATACCATAATAGACTTTTACATTAGCGTCAGTCGTCCTTGTAGGGTTGTGATCATCTCTTCGATCCAAGGATCTTTACTAGTGAAGGGGCTAACTACGGTGACGGCCAGAATGCCAGTGGGCAATCCCGGTTATTGATTCGTTTTCTCGTAAACACCACGACTGGTCCTGCTCGTACACGTTACAATACCATGACATAAGATGTCGCTTGAGATTGTGTTTCGCCCACTTGCGCCTACAGGTAGCACCACTTCGTGTCAAAATCTAATTTTGATTTCGCTCATCGGATTCTTCTCCAATTTGGTATGCAGATACCATGCCATGATATGTCCCCTGGGATTGTATTTCGCCTGCTTCTGCATACTGGTGGCGACACCTGGTGGACACAACTGAAAATTGTTTCTGGCAATAATGTGACAACTGCTCATCGGATTCTTCTCAAATTTGGTATTTATGTGCCATATTAAAGATGTCACTTGGGATTGTGTTTCGCACACTTGTGCCTACAAATCTAAATTTGGTTTTCTGGCAATAACTTGAAGACTCCTCTTCAGATTCTTCCCAAAGGTCGTATGCTGATACATGTACCTAGAACTCTGTTAAATCAGGATATTAACAGACAGTGTCAGCGTACTGTTCCAGCTGTCTCCCCTTCAGTGATTGGTCATTCGACCCTGCCATTTTAAACTAATATGAGCATTTTCATTGGATCACTATATATAGCAGCCACCCCAATCTTCATACACAACCACGTGACTGTCTCAGTTGACTGATGACATAGCGCAGCCTCGTTTTTGATTTCAAAATCTGCCGTCTAACTGGGAAAATGTTGTTGTTGCTGCATCAGCCGATCATTGGCCCCCTGTAGAAGATACTATAGGCTAATACATGTAGGCTACCATGCCATGAGATGATGCTTGGGATTGCATTTCGTTCACTTGCACCTACAGGTGGCGACAACTGGCGGCAAATTTAAAATTTGGTTTCCGGGCAACAGGTTGATGCCTTCAGCTTCTCGTCAAATTTGGTTTGCAGATAATGCCTTTTTGTCTTTTTGAATTTGGTGCTAATACTGTTATGTGGAAAATGGAATAGGTCTTTGGATTATGGACGCGGATATTCTCTAATGGACGACGGCTGGATTATGAATGACGGACTAGACGCTTGTAATTACGACGTTTTTACGACGTTGTTATGACAGTTTGGGTCAAATGTTTATGATTACTTCGAATACCATCGTTTTCTGTCGTAAATTATCGTAACTATTCGTATTTACTTTTCACTTGACGATTATTAACGGAACTGTTACCAATAAGGCGATTAAATTACGACTTAATTACGATGCATTACAACGTAGTTACGACGACTTACGATTATTTACGATAAAATTACGAATATTTGAGACTTGAGGCAAAATCGCATTGCTTGGCGAATTTTTTGAACATTTTGAAATTGGCGCGGCGATAAAACCGAGGCGACGATTTTCTTACGAATTGAAGCGATGGCTTACGAATCATGGCGAATGTCTTTACGAATAGCTTGCGAGTATCTTACCAATACTTACGATCTTAAATCGTCAAGCTTCGTAAAGATATTCGCGAAAGTGGGACTGGGACTTGCCGTCCCTGTAAAATATTTTGGCCTCTACTTTAAACGTGGTGCAGTTGCATATTACATAGTAAATAAGGCGATTTTTTATTGGTTTCTAGTCTGTATTTTATTCTGAATATGAGTGGATTATGAAATGTGTTCGTTTTGTATTAAATGGTGAAATAGTAGCCAGTCGATTTGATGTAAACTAGGTGATCTATACCTTGTATATTAGAATATGTTTGGGATTTAATATGGTAGCCAACGACAGAGGGTCATTCAATTTCCTAAGCTCGTTTTCCAGTGTGTGTGTTGATGGGGGTCATGTTTTGGGCATTGGAATAGAAAACGTTCTATCGTTTCTTCTTCGTTGTTGCATGAAGTACATAGTGGTGATGTGTTTTTGATTAGCATAGAGAGGTGTGATTTTAGTCCGGTTTTGCCTAGTCTTAATCTTGTGATGATGCGGTCGTCACGTTTTGTGTCTACCTGGAATCCACAACCCGTATTTTCCCCTTGTCTAGAATACTATGTAGCCATCGACCACGGTTTTCTTCGTTCCATTCCTTTTCCCAATTACTATCTATTTTGTTTTTAATGATAGAATTCAGTTCCTTAGTTCCTAATCCTATATGCACGTCCGGAGCATTTTTGGTGAGGCCGTCTTTGGCTGTCCTATCGGCGGTTTCATTTCCCCTGACATTGACATGCGCGGGAAAATAGCGTCAATGTCATTGTCTCGTATTTGTGTACATAGAATTCTATTTTGTGTATGAGGTCCGGTCTGCTGTCGGAGTTGGAATTTTCTATTGATATCAGGCCGCTTAGGGAATCGCTAAGAATAACGGAGGAAGCCGGCCGGTTTTGTAGTACCTATTCGAGGGCCTTGATTATAGCGACAAATTCACTAGTGTATACAGACACGTTGTCTGATAGTTTGAAGCCTTCCTGAATGCCGAGTTCTGGGATAACGAATGTAGATTCTGTGTTGTTAGTTGTGTTTTTGAAGCCGTCTGTGTAGATTTTCAGGTATTCCAATTATTGTGGATATATTCAAGGGCAGTGACTCTAATATGCTCTCTGTTGTCCTGTTTAGTGATGTAGTTGTATAAGTTCGTGTCCACGTGAGGTGCGACTGGTTGACATGGTGGTCTATTGACCTTGTCAGTGTCAGAGATACGCGAGTGGTGCGGAGTCTTTTTTCCATTTCGTTTGTAGGTATTCGTATTCACTTTTTGGGCCATAAATCTTGCGGCATGGATGGTTATCGCCCTTGGCTATTGTTTTCCCTGTATATTTCATCGACAGCTCCTCGTCTTAAATGTAAGAGTTTTTCGTTGGTTTCTATTTGTAGACTACATAAAGGAGTTCCTTTGAACGCCGCTGTGATTATTTCTAAGGCCGAATACTGGATGCTGTCTGTTTTTTGTTTTTTTTAGCTGAGTCTTGCATGCTGATTGATAGGCGATTGAACCATAATCTATTTTGGATCTGACGAGAGTTTTATATAATTTAATTAAGCTATCCTTATTTGCCCCCCAGTTTGTACTGGACACACACACCATGGGGTTCAGGTATTTGCTACACCGACTAGTTAATTGATCAATGTGGTCTTTCCAGGAGATTTTTCGGTAAAAGATCATATCTAGGTATTTGACACTATTTTTAAACTCGATTTTCTGACCTCCTAGTGATAGCCTGACGACTGTGCTTTGTTTATTCGAGAATAGAACATCCGTAGTTTTGACAGCTGAAATTTGAATCCCCATTTATCGACCCAGCCGCTAACTGTGTCTAGTACCTTTTGAATTTTTCCTGTTAGTTTTTTTTATAGAGCCAGCAGATTTCCACAAAGCAGCATCGTCAGCAAGAAGGGATTGTTCAATTTCAGGATGTTTTGTTTCAAATTAAACAGGATGTTAAATAGGGCGGGTTTTATGACGCTGCCCTGTGGGGTACCGTTATCTAGTTGATGGTCTGTGGCTAGGGGGTTTCCTATCCGAACTTTAAGTTTCTATCGTTTAGAAAGTTTTTCATCCGGTGTTGAATTCTTCCCTTAATTCCTAGTTTACTTAAGTGGATAATATTTACCTAAAAAGATGATAAATATTCCCCGGGAATTGTTGCGATATACTCACGCTCGTTTATTGTTTTACCATTTCCTTAAAATAGCCTCCATACAATAAAAAGTCATATATATATTTTTTATCTAGCGTATTATAGATTATATTTATATTTATGAAAACATAAATCTCATTTTTGTATCTTTCTTGTAATGTTTAAAATAAAACGTGTAAACGATCCTTGGCGAATTCCGGGAGCCGAGCGAATCATTCTTCGATGGGCGACAGATACTGACTGGTTGAAAGCTGCTGACACACGACACACATGTAAAATCCAGCAAAACACCAGCGAATGTGACAAGTTTTCATGATTATATTTATATTTATGAAAACATAAATCTCATTTTTGTATCTTTCTTGTAATGTTTAAAATAAAACGTGTAAACGATCCTTGGCGAATTCCGGGAGCCGAGCGAATCATTCTTCGATGGGCGACAGATACTGACTGGTTGAAAGCTGCTGACACACGACACACATGTAAAATCCAGCAAAACACCAGCGAATGTGACAAGTTTTCATGTTTTATTCAAATATAGACCATTAATAAAATTTAAAGATGTTATAATAGGACTTGAAAAAACCGATGAATATTTTAGAAAATCGAGTTCCCGAAATTGTTGAAAAATGCGAAAGACCAAATATCTGCATTTTCACTCTTCAGCTTTTTCTGAAAAGTTGTAAATCGGTAAACTGGCGATAATGGTATACTTGTTCTTAACCATAGGCGTTAAGTAGGGATAAAACTATTGTTAATATGGTCAAAAATACTAAATACATTCAATTCCCTTATAAAAATGTACCATGGTGTACCATGGATTATGTCCCAAAGTACCGTGGTATACCATGGTACAGCCTGGTACAGGCATGGCTCAAACTGGTACATGTATGGTACAGCCTGGTACAGGCATGGTACATCATGGTAAATCTATTGTATTACCATGGTACATGCATGGTAAATCCATGGTACAATGTCCCAAAGTACCATGGTACTTTCAGCATGGTACACCATGGTACATTGTTAAACTGCTGTTTTCTTTAAATTGTATTGAATACAACCATATTTGCTGCTGTTTTGCTTGATTATATTTTGATTTATATGTGTGCCGTGTGTGAACAGCTTTTAGCATGTCGTTTACACGTTGTCTTTTAACTCTACCTGTCCGGGGGGAGACAAACTGCCACCCCCACCTCCTCCCTTTGCAAACTTTCCCGCTATCTCCGGAACGACAAACAATGGTGAGTTGATTTATAGTTTATTATATTGGGGTCATTTTGAGCCTTATTACATAACTCCCCGACCAGAGGATCACGGGGAAATTCAATATGGCGACCACGCGGGTTTGGATAATAGACGCGGATATTCTTTAATGGACGACGGCTGAAAATATGGATGACAAACCAGACGCTTGTGATTGGCAGAGTTTTGCTCGATTATATTATGATTGGTGTGCAGTCTGTATTGAGTTGACATGTGTCAGCAGATGGAGCCAATCCCGCATGACGTCACTAGCCAGTTCCCTCACAAAACAACAGGGGTTGCGATCGGTCTATATGTATTATGGTATTATGGTTTCGGTTCTGATAATTTTTACATTATACAATTGAACTCGTGGGACTATAGGCTATCGTGACGTACAATGAATGAATTGTTGTTCAACTGCTGGTCTAAAGGTATGTTGAAGCACATTTTGAACGCTATGACTTTGAAGGATGTATCGCGTGCTGATAGTGTGAACCTGTTCAATGGTAACTCTAGCATTCAGAGTAGCAGACATTGGACTATAGTATGAATACAACTACGCACGAGAAAGCTCACCCACTGCATTTATGACATGTGCTTTCACGATGTTATGAAGATATCACTCCAATATCGGACAAAAGAAAACCAACGGCCGACTGCCTTAATATCGAATGGAAGCCTGCATGATACTAAAATACCGAGAAAAGGAGAGACTCGTTATTGAACTAGGGGAACTCAATTGACGTGGATGACAGTTAGTGTTCGTGATGTGTCTATATTACAGACAAAACACGAAGCATCGGTAAAATGGCGTACCGATGACCTGAACAAAAAAGAATCTATGGCATTGTCATCAATGTCCTTGATTATCACAATTATTTATCTCTACACTATTGTCAGCAATGCGAATAATGCATTAGTGCATAACGGCACGCAGTTTGCTTCTTCACATATGCACGTATTGTACAAGTTTCCCTAGGGTTATTTTAGTGTCGTCTCATCCGTCCCTACGATGTTTCTGCTTGGTCAAATTGGACCAGGCAGACGTTTTCACCCATTTCAGAGAGAGATTTTTCTCTGCTTGAAAACGATAGTGGTGATCCTGTATACATGTATATGCGAATACAAACGGAGTGCGAGTACCCGTAATGACCCCATCGTTTGATGAGACGTAAGAATATTCTACAGTTTGACAAGCATCTCTAACTTCTTAATCTAAATCTCGCGTGTATTTCAGCAGCACAATAGAGGAGATCGACGCAAGTAGCAGCAGGCCTAGTTCGAAATAATGTGCTGTTACGCATTCAGAATGATATTTGTATATAACATCGAAAGCTTATCACATATTGACATGAACCCGGTTTCCCACAGTTATATCACTTGTGTATTCCAATGGGGAAGACTGTAGCATATTGCAACATCACTAATTGCAAGCGTCTGGTCCGTAATTCAGCCGTCGTCCATTAAAGAATATCCGTAATATGAAGTCAAACACATAACGATGTTTTAAGTCAAAACGATGCGTTGTTTCTGAGTCAGAAAGGAAAAAGATTGCCAGTGACCGACTAGTCATTGCATCTTTGCTGATGCAAATTATTGGAGACACGAATAGTCTCTCTGTATGAGAAATTTATTTTTAAAATAAGTCTAGTCACGTTCGGAAAATGCATTTCACGAGGTGAGATTTCTTTGAGTCATTTTCAGATTTTGTGTATATTTTAATAATCCCAGAATTGTGGGCAAGGGTAACTATTACTAAAATCCTGCACATAATGCGGAGCACTTGGAAGTCGTTGGTCGAAGACATGTGGGGGTACACAGCGAAATTTTGAATTTGGTATGTTTTATCATGTTAGCTTAACGGATACAATTTCTAAAACCCCCGTTTTGTATTTCAATTCTCCAAATTTATGTTTCAAGTTCTGTTCCACGTCAACGTGTTAATGAACAATTAAAAAATGCAGGACAGTTGCTGTATACATCAAATTGGTTCGATTTGTCAACAACTGTACAATTTCATCATTTTTTCACATGGACTTTTCTCTGTCAACCGTATCTCACTTGGGCTTTTTAGGACGGGGGCATTTCGGCCCCTGTAAGTATTTTTATTAGCCCTTGAGCTAGAGAGCTGAAGCTTGCCACACTATACCCTTGAGTAAAGCTCTACTAGTAAATATAAAAAAGATGACCGCTTTGATGACGTCGCAGTGACGTCATTTTCAAAAAAGACATTTTTCCCCCATTTTTTTGACAGATTTTTCGAACTTTTTATTTATGTAATTAGCATGATATGCATGATATTTAGTAAGTATATATGTGATGTGAAACAAAACAATTTTTGCCCACTTTTTCTCGCGGAAAAGCATTAGGTCGAAGAAAAATCACGAAAACATCACTTTTCTAGTACCCCACATATCTGCCATGTTGAATTTTGCCCATGATCCTCTGCTCGCGGTGTTATGCAAATAGGCCCAAAATGAACCCAATATGAAAAACTACAAAGTCACGGAGTGTCAGCTCTCAGTGTTTCGTCGTTCCGGAGATAGGTTAGAAAGTTTGGTAGATGGCCATAATGCCACCCAATATGTCTGGTAGGGTTAAAGATAACAACCTTGCACTAATTTTTATGGTACAACGTTTTTGGGGAAATTATGCACGAAGATTACCAAAATAAGTGGATTGTGCTGTGCTGTACAAGGAGAGAGAGAGAATTAAGGTTTAACGGCGCGTTCAGCAATATTTCAGCTATATAACGACGATCAAACAAAATTCTAAGTACTCAAGCCAATAACTTAGCAATACAACACAATAAAACACACACACACATTTAAACTTATGCAACAAACCGATTTCTCTCAAATTACAAGCGTCTAGTCCGTCATCCATAATTCAGCCGTCGTCCATTAGAGAATATCCGCATCCATAATCCAAAGACCTATTCCATATTCCATATAACAGTATTAGCACCAAATTCAAAAAGACAATCATAGTATACATAAAACATAGGCTTGTTTCCTGCAAGAGAGAAGCGGTCAACAGTTTTCAATGATGCCGGCAAGACATCATGATGTTCCAAAAATATCAAATCCGTATCGCTGATCAGTATTCTTAATCCATAATTCGTTGTAAAGTCGTCATCTAAAGAACGATGTATCTCAGCCACGCTTTGATTGTGACTGTTCATATGAGTACCATGAGGATCTTGAAGAACATGGGTTCATACGGTCCCTAGCCCCGGGTTAAGCGGAATTAGACACAAGTTACGCAACGTAGCGCCATAGATCTTGCACGCTACGTTCGTATTTTTTTATCAGCATGCGATATGTATCGCCAAATTTGAGAAACTTTGAGTGGTGGCGTTTGGTGGAATAGCCCTGTTTTATAAGTTTCTGTAACAATGTTTTGTGACGTTGATTAAAATCGCCAAGACACAGTTCTCCCTCACCTGACTAATAAGATCTTCTAAAGTAGTCGCTCGTACAATCTCTTACAATTTTAAAATCTATACAGTCGATAAGATTATGTTTCACTGTCAGATCTTCGTGGCATGGAATACAACTTGGGACTGGCTTTTTTTTTGTTTAGTAAATGTTCGTGAGTTAATCGCGTATGGCCGACTCTACATGGTCTAGTCATGGCTTGGTCGAAACGAGTCTGGCTGTTCAGATGAGTATAGCCTATAGTTTTATGAACTCATAAAGTTTATCATTCACATCATCCCATAAAGATTGAAACAGCCCTCTTACATAAGTACAGATAGAGGGTCTGAAATCGCCATATGAGATTCCAACAGGAGCAATCTCATCATCTATGGCTGCCTTAGCCATTCTATCAGCTTCAGTATTATCTTTGATGCCAACGTGACTAGGCAACCAACAAAACACAATATCAATCTGTTGATCAAATTTACAGTCATATAATTGTAGAAAGCGGCCAGACCCCCTATTTTCAAGATTCGTTCACCCGTACGTATAAAAAGACTTTTATTCTTACTGGTTTTAGGAAGGTATTTCTGCATGTTGTCCTCATACCTGTGTACGATCGCCATGGAAGAAGCAATATAAATAATTCCATACAAAGCCTCATGATTTTTACATGAACACATGCAGTACGTTTGGTCGACATACTTTCGTGGTTGATATACATTATTCTGTGGGAAACGAAAAGGAAATTCATTTGGATGAATGACCAGCATCTCGTGTGTGGGAGACTGGCTTGTGTTTATTTATATTTTACTGATTGCTTGCTTGCAATTAAGGATTGACTGTGATTTTTTTTACGTTCATTGGGTATGAACTTAAAAACCGCTGTGCAAACTGTATGATTCCGCGTAGCGGATCATACAAAGTTTGGACAGCGGTTTTTAAGTTCATACCCCAATGAACGTAAAAAAAATCACAGTCAATACTTATAATTAAATTAATTAAAATAAACTAATTGAATAAGAGAAGAAATTAAATGAGAGACCAACGAATTCTTAGGTTTAATTCTTGTAAACAGTGGGAAAACACTGCGCGTATGAATACATAGCCAGCGCCCGTAACTAGTAGCAACGTCTAAATTCACGCGCACCTCGCTCGGTTCCGCGGTTCAAACAGTTTTTCTCAGTTCGACAGTTTGT
>JAVTVY010007389.1:0-45001 GCA_036873755.1 Hanleya hanleyi | reverse complement strand
CATGCATGATAGAGGCAATATACGATAGGTTTGTGGGATGTAGGATTCTACATGTACAACGTATGCTGAGTTTGATCTGTGATCAATAGAACCACATTGGCATATGTGATATATTGTTTAGTGCTCTATCCACCTTGGAAAATGACATAGGTTGATCAACATACATGTACAAGAATCTGCTACTTAGACTGTTCCAATGGGACTGGTCTGTAAGAAATATACTGGAGAAAACTTTCAACGAACAAAATTCCATAAAAACCTCAAGGATGCACCACCTATGTGGACAAAATATAAGATTTTCCAAGTGATGGATGAAATATAATCCTAATTGACATCTTGCAAGGTAAATGTATATCCAAATACTGGTACCAAAGAGTCAGTCTAGATTTTTTTGTCCAAAAATGAAATTTAAAGTTTGCCACAAAGTGGCGCCACATACGGGCGAATGGCAATTAAGGTATTCCCATACCATAATTGCAAAGAAGGTGTTCAATGTGTTTAATTTTAATGTTATAGTCCGAAAATGAAATTTCGAGTTGACTCCCATATGGTGCCACCTATGGGCAAATGTGGATAAGAAATTCTGAGTGACATCACATGACAAGAGATCTACATGACGTATGTTCACATATTATGTAATTTTGGAAGAATCTGCTGAAGTTGTTCTGATTTTATTGTTAAAACATTGTTTACCCCCCTCTCACCAAAACACAATAAACTTAGCTGGTAGAATAATTACATGACATGGTAATGACATGGAAGGAGATCCCCTGTTGTTTGTATTGATCCAATACCTCAGTGATGTGATGGCCATATGCATAGTTTTATATCAGACTGTATGTACCCTACAGCTTTGAAGCTGCTTATTGACAAGGACTTTTATATGAGTAACTGTATCCTGCTAGTGATAGTAGTGGTCTGAATTATAATACCCCCTGGTGGACATATCCTATTATGGGACTAACCAAGGGCAGTGGTTGATTCTGATTGACCAATTCTTGTAACAGTAACCAACACTGATACATACAATATTGGAGTGATATCGGCTGTTACAGCTTCTGGGCTAGACCTGTCTGTATCCCATCTGCATGGTTCCCAGACTATCATAGCCTCAACCATAGTCTCAACCATTAAACAGGATACTTGAATGGCAGTCTCCTCAAAAGCTGCTAAGCTGGAACAGCGCTGTATACCACTACCATACCTGACTCAGAATTATTATATAACAGCTTCTGAATATCAAATGCTACATGTATCAGAACCCTACAGGTATACTTAAAAAATGAACAAACTGTAAAGGTCAAAATTGAAGGTACGTCCTCTTGACCCATGTTGTATGTCCCATGGGCAACCCAAATTATCTGACAATGATGTCTGGAATTGAACTCAGAATGCAAAGTGGCAAAATTATCTGACAATGATGTCTGGAATTGAACTCAGAATGCAAAGTGGCAACTTTTCTCCATTAAAAGATACAAAAAAGTTTCCAATATGAGCAATAAAATATGACTGGTACAGGTATTTACTGTCTGGATTGACCATCCTTGGTGCTGGGGATATTTTTATCAACTTGGTCCTTTGTCCAAATTTCATGAAAGGCATGCAGTCTTCAGTGTGAGAGATCCTGACCACCTGACAGCCAGGACAACCTGGACCTGTCAAGTCATTGCACATCTAACAAATCAAAATTTAAACTTTGACACCTGATAATGTATACATGTTTCCAATATCAGTGACCAATAAGGAGCTGGGACACAGAGAATGTATGTCCATATAAAGAAGAAACCACTTACAGAATCATCATCTGTTTCTCCCCAATGTAGACAACTGTTGTCTGTTTCTTCCAAATAACTGTCTTCAGCCGCTCTAGATCGTATGTATGTATCGTATTGGTCACGTGACTGGTGTGATGATCTGGGGCTCCTCCTCCTAGAACACTGCTGACCCATGTTCACCGGTGCTATGTGAATTTTTCTAGAATGCTTTCATTTTCAGATTTTCTGGTAGTTACGTCGATCATCTTCCATATGTTCAACTGTACATTGCTAAAGACATACTTTCATACCATTCAAATATGTCCGCACACTTTAGATGTAGTTCATCACAATGAGTATCCGGACGACTTAGACTATCTAGAGAGTAGAACATCTGACAGCAGTTTTGGTATACATGTAGTGATCACCTGGAGGTGTACAGCTGTATAATTGCTCCTGACCGTGGCAGAGGACTACAATATGTATGTTACTGTGCACTCCAAACAATGCTCATTACCAATACATTGAAGATACAGCAGGGGGCTAAGTCTCACAAGTAGAGATAGATCCTGTAACAGGATGTACCGCTCAAACCATATCATCACCCGACACCTCCGATACACAATAAAGCACGGCTAATTGTACCAATCACCAAGGATTAGTGCTGCCTCTCTACCTGCTATCCATTGTTTCAGCTCGTATTTCGCTCAGTCTGCCCGTCGCCATATGGCGTGGCCACATACTGCGTAAAATGAGTTCACGCCGCTGCTGCCGCCTCTGTCGAGTTGTACAAGTAGGAAATCAGTGCTCTTGAAAGGCAATTGTCCCATTTAGCTCCGGAAGATGCAGAGTCGAGGAGACAGAAGGTTACGGTGGATACAATTCATTCTCAGCTTACTGCATTATCACAACTGCCTTAACGTCTTAACAGACCTATCCAATATCACCAGGAGCCATGTGTACTCGCGAGTGTTTAAAAGTTTACCTCAACTGCTCTTTTAGAAGTAAGAGATGATCAAAGAAGAACTTTCCCATCAATGCTCATGCTATACCCTTGTATAATTAGAGCCTATGTGTAACACGATTACATATCGGAAAGGTTTACATGTTGGTCTGACAATTGATGAAAGCAAACGCTCCATGGATAAACTGACTCAATGTGACACCAAAAACATGAAAACAGGAAATACCAGCTGACATACAATTAGCTAGAATTAGAGTTTGTGAAACTTGACAAGGCCTAGTGTAATTGCTGAAATGACCGTAATATGATGAATTGAAAATGTCAAAGATAAAGAGGGAGAGATGAATGTACAGTAACAGCTTGTCTATGCTACATGTACTATTGTATGGTCCATATTGAACACAGGGGAGCGAGGAGTCCCTACCCACTTATATATTGCAGGTCATACAGTTAATATCCAAAATGAGTTTTGTGAAGATACACAGATTAACTATATGAGCTGGTGTCATGTTAATCGCAAGTGTGATGTTGTTCACAGATGTGATTCATTGGTGTCTAGCACACCTGGACGAGATGAGGTCTCAGGTACAGGTGTGGTAAACACAAACAGATGTTTGAAGCAAACACCTGCTGAAGTGTGTACTGTGCCCCAAGCTTTTGACTGGGAAGTGGAAGGGTTTAGTAATTATCTTGGACCTTTGAATAACATTTATTAGCTCAAGGTTGAAGCATTCAACATCATATTGAAATTCATAAAGGACAATCTGTAGATTTAATCAAAATATACACATGCCTTGGGAAGGACATATTGATCTAAAGATGATGATTTTCTTTTTCAACAGAACTGGAATTCTTGAACCAAGCTATTGTGCCAACCTATATCTGCAAGTCTGTGTGGGTAAATAATTGATGATTTAGGAACATTTGGATCTACGGAAACATATATGATCCGTGAGCAAATAGTGATCCAGGGGAGCATGGATAGGGAAAAGTGAACCAGCAAGAATCCTTTCAGAATAGATATTGAATGTAACTCATTTCACATTGGAATTTATGCATTCAAGTCCAGGCTTTTTGAAGTCAATGTTAATCCTTACTAAACTAGTGCTTATGTGAACTTTGACGATGCACTATAGTTATTTGATTATATGTAATATCGCGGTTGTGTACAGTATTATCTATAGACACATGTGCATGTATGTAACCCCTCTTGTTATAATGGAAATAAGAACAAAAAATTATTAACAATGAAACTGTATCATGGTAAAGTAATAAAAAAAGGAAGGAAAAAAGAATGTAATTTATTTTAAGCAGACTGCAGTGGGAAAAATCTAGATTTTACCCAGTTTTGAGTCATTAACTTTTCACAACATTTCCCTACATTATTTCCCCTTGATTATCATGCAGTCACATGTATGTGATACCCTCACCATCAAGATATATAGATAATCACATACATACATGTACACTTCATCCATACAAGAGAAAGTCAGTTAAACAGAACCCCTTTTAATACATTATGGTTACAGTCATGATTGGTTACATTGCTGCAATTAAGAGTTTCAGGAGAAGTGAAGGTAGAATATGTGAGAAGTAGATGATTGTTGTTTATAAATACAATGGAATCAGGACAAATACTGGTATATTACTACGATTACTATCCCCTCCCAATTTCAGCTGTAGTAAATACCATATGAAATGATTAATCTCATGGCCATGATGGCCCGTTTACTACAAAATAAAATGCCTGATTTTAATTACTGAAATATCTGACCTGTTGCTGCAAACTTCTGACAGAAGGACCATTGACAGAATGATTTACATTGATCTAAGCTTACCTTTTCAAGTTCCTGTAATTCGTGTTGTAAATCAGTCACATGTACTGTGAGCTCACTAGTTTTCACAGTTTCACTCTGCAATGCTTCCTCCTAGAAAAGAAGTAATGATGAAATGAGACAATGATACCATGAAGTATCAGTAATTAGTAACTCGCACATGCACTCTTCCAAGGTAAATCGTGCTAGTTCTAACTAATAATCACATATGTCGATCATTATACACCTACACTTCGTATGTATGGGTCAGCTTGGTATTACGGTCATTTTCTTTTACGGTTTTGTAAGCTTTTTAAAAAAAATTGATAACATTTTGAACTGAAACTCTGTGAAAGACCTCTTCTACTCATTAAGGCCAGATTTTTTTTCCTCTTGGTTTACGGATCCGCCGACCCCAAAAAACGGGTTTACTGAAAAAAAATATAATTTCCAAATGGTCCCTTTTTTTTCTCCGCCGACTCGATTTCCCCGTCAATGAAAAAAAAAAAAATTTCGGAAAACCCTGTTGCAAAATTCTGTGATGGACTGGGAACCAGCTCTCCACGAGGGAAGACTGCAGATCATTCATCAGAGCCAATCCAGATAAAACGATCGGAAATATCATAGCCGAACACTGCGACAGTTTGATGGTAACGGAGATCTGTTCTTGGTGTTATGTCACAATTTTTCAATGCAGGGATATTGTCATGGTCATTTACGTCCGTCGACCTGTCTTGATGGTCTGTGCCTATGGCAGGTGTTCAAAAAAATCTATTGAATGGTGTCCAACCTTTCAACCCTTCTTTATCACATGGATACTGTCATCACCAGTGTAACGTCCACGAATAAAATAAGAGAAAGATCCCGTCCAACAATTCACTTTCCATCTCGTTTACTTGTTTTATGGGTTAACAATGCAAGCTTTTATCAGGCAGCTGTCTTGCATACTAGATACCGATTAAAAATCTAATTTTGTTGTGCTAATTTTTTTTTATGGAGATTTTTTTTTTTTTTTTTTTTCCGACCGACCAACCCAAATTTTTAGGGCCTTCAATCCGTAAACCAAGAAATAAAAAAAAAGTGGCCAAAGCAACTTTGGTGTGCTTTTCGTGTCCAAAGCTGATTTAGGTCACACCTGTGTCCCAGATGAAAAAAAACAAACACTTTTTCGGGGGTCCATGTGTGAGTAACACTTCTATTATAGACGTTTTGGGAAATAAATCAATTTTCCGGGAAATTTATGAAAATCATTCATCTGAAATCGTCAGACATTACTTGTTCCACTGACCAAATTTCTTTGAGTTTTGCTAATATTTTGTGAGAAAATATGGTCTACTTTATAGGCACCCCAGCAGTGTCTTTAGGTGATGGTAAATACATGCATTTATATTGGAGTGGTAGAGAGTGGCATTTGTTTCAGAGTCCCCCGTTTCAAGATAATGATTCAAATCAACAATGATGGATGACAGAATTATATAGAGGAGAATTGATGTGATGAATAAAAGGTGATTTAGGCAGGTTTTTTTAATTTCATTTCTATGGCTTGAATCTGAAATCCTCAAACAGAATTTGAAAAGAAAAAGTATGACGAATTCCATTGTATTAGAAAAAATAATCCTGCAAGACTGAAATTTTGAATTATTATCAGTAGATCTCTTCAAACCAGTAAAAATTTGTTCAATTCCATCAACGTTGTATGGCCATAATCCAGAGCCGCCATAATATCAAGCCCATCCATACACCAGTTAGTGCAAAACTATGCAAACTGTACGTCTGTTAAAGCTCGGCGCACACGAGAGCCATCAGCTGAGCTGACGGCCTCAATTGCCTGTCAGATCAGGGGCTAGCTCTCGTGTGCGGGCAGTTTTTGCTGAGTTTTTGGCCTCGCGAGGCCGGGAAAAAGATATCAAACTTGTTTGATAATTTTGCCTCGTGAGGCCAAATCCTCAGCGTGTGCGGCGAACGCAAGCCAACAGCTCAGCAGTTTTATTGGACCGGCCAATGAATCGCATGTTATTTTCACGCGATTTATACGCACGATTCTTCAAAATGGTCTTGATGAAGACGTTATGAGGAAACTGAAATCAATTTCGTGAAACTTTTGCTCACCGTGTGCGCTGAAACCACACGGGAGTTAGCCCCTGAGCTGACCGGCAATTGAGGCCGATAGCTCAGTTGATATCTCTCGTGTGCGCCGGGCTTTAACTCAACATTAACATAAAATAATGAAGAATAAATCAAAAATTGAATATTTTTACAAAATACACAAATATGAAGTACAATGTTCTGTAATAACATAAATGCAAATATATGTCTATCTATTATTTACTGAACTGCTAGCTGTTTTACAATATTTACGATGTAAATCATGATCAATAGGACATTCCTGAGATGGTACTCTCCAACCACAAAAGGCGTGAAATGACGTCATTGCCCATGTGACGTTATGCTGACGTTAGGCCAGAAAACATTTCTTAACATTGGCAATGCTGTATTATTTTATTCTTCAAAGCTGTTTGGATTTTTAATATTTTGAAAGCCACAATGTCAATGATACTTATTTTCCAATTTCTGCAGTATAGCATTGCCCAGTGAGTTACCTTCGCCCGACATCACATGGGCAATGATGCTGTTTCGCGCCTTTCGTGGCTGAAGAGTTCTATCTTGGGACTGTCCTATTCATAGTTCAGGAAATACATTTGACAAATTCGCTCTGGTTTTTCGAGGCATTAAAAGCCTTTTTCTCTTCATCTGGCATTTGACATTTAACCGATCAGTTGCTCATACAAATCAAATCTATTTTGGAGCTGAGCAAGTTGTATTCAATGTCATCAATTATCATCAGTCATGATACCTGAACCTTCAAAGAAATCAAGAACTGAGAAATGTTCACCTGTACAACTCAACATACACAGGTATGTACAGTACATCTCTCCTGTATTAACATGTTCTCGTTAGCACGTCATTGTAAGGAGCAGTTGTGAAGAGTCAATTAAGAGAGTGTGCCAGACTGTACGCTAATTAGCTCATACTGATCTAACTAAGGGATCTTATTTACAGATAATTGATTATTCATGGAAAAAAATATCAGAAGATTTGTTCGTCATTGATTTTCAATAGTATTATACATCAGTAAATCTGCCCCACCCATGTGGGAATGGTTATCTTCACATTTGATACGAAGAATTCAAAATATGCACATTAATTACAAGGAGAGGAAGAAAACGAGCTACAAATTTACCCTGGCAGTCATGCCCCAACGCACCTGTCAATTCAATGGGGCAAACCTTTGTCTAAGAAATCAAGTGGGAATGGGGGATTTGTTCCTCACAATGCGGCATACAAGTACACCACATGAGTGGTGAAATGTGTGATTAAATATGATTTCAAGGTCGCTTTCAACAATATGTCAGTCATATGGAAGTGAGCCCGGTTCAACAATCTAGTGGAATATGAAACAAAAGAGTGCCAAACACGTCAGCTGGACATCCCTATGGTCCAGTCATTACAGGACAGACCAGTGAAATCAATACAACACCAGTTGGACATGATTGTACGCATGCTATAGGGGTATCCCAATAGACCAGCCTTATGGCATTAAGATACGACTGGCTGCTCAAAGACACCTTCCAAGACCATGTGCTGTCCAACCTTCCAAGACCGTGTGTTGTCCAAACGCTGCTGACCACAAATCAATTATTCTAATCATCTTGAATAAGGAAGCCGAATAAAGGCAGTTCAAAATGGATAAGCTTCCTCGGTGGCAGGAGGAAAACTTAAGGTCATGCGTTTAATGCATGTTTAGTCGAGAACTATGCCCTACAGCCAAACTGGGAATTATATGTAAATGGGGACTCTTGAAGCTGTGATCGGACAAGACAGATCAATAACAGCTCTTACTGTCTGTGTTTGTCCCCTAATGCCTTAACATGACCCGCCACGTCAAAGATGAGAAGAATTCTACATGAATACACGTAGAACGTATTAGTTATACAAACTGGGCAAACGCACTAGGACAGAATTAATGTAGGTGGAATATCTATTCTGATGACATCTGAGGTGCTCATACTTGGTTCCTGAACATGTGCATGTGTAACCATCACAGTATCATTCCTGGCAGAAATATGAACCACAAACATTGTGTACTTACAAGATCGTTGACTTTCTGTCTCTCAGTTTCCAAGCGATGTGTTACACCATCAAGTTGATTTGTCAAGTTGGAACACTCTGTACTCTTCTGTTTTAGTTCACCTTCCTGTTAATACATTAGCATTGCAGACCATTTCATAAAACGTATATCACCCATTTGATAACATGTGTATCAGTATCATGATGTATTACTGGTTATTAGTTATCACAAACATTACCATGATGTAAATGACTAATACTCAAAATAAACATATCCATGAAATCCCTGAAAAACAATTTGAATTCTTGCAGCATCATCAAATGCATCGTTTTAATACAGAAATCTAAAGAAATTGGATGTGGATAACCAAATCCTAACACAGGGTATATTGAAGTCGCTACCCACCAATAATCTTAGTTAAACAATGCCATTTTTCAACAAGAACCCCGTAAACTGGGTAATTAAACTGAAAAAGATATTCTTTCCCCCAAAACAAGAGGCAAGGGCCTAATTTTTCATGCATTAGGGCCCAATGTTGTACATTGACAGGAAATATTGGAATTTATCAGCCATAATTTCCCATGTGGTTGCAGAGAAATGTAAATATCATTAGGTAGACAAGTCCTTAATAACCCAACAGAGCCATCATGTCTGCCAGTCGAGACTCGACCAGATCAACTGATTTAAGACAATAACTACTGGTGATTTATCCTGACCGAACAGAAAATCTCCCTGATATAAATCCACTCAAATATGAAGGCCAGCTAATATCCTGTGGCGGCAATGGTATCAAGCAATATGCTGAAAAGATAATCGAGAGAACAATCTCTACCATCTATGTATTTGGTGGTTCACATATAAGACCATATCAGCAGATGTCCAGCAAGCAGGTAAATATATCTGTGATTTCCTGCGCCGCCATTTGTGGTTAACTGTGCTGGGAGAAAATTGCCTACATCCACAAAGATGTGTGCAAGTACATGTATGTAGAACTCTAATTTTAAAATCCCTTACCAGAATGCAAAAATCAGATCCATCAAAACGCATTCGTTATACAAGCATTACATTACATGTCTGTTCATTTGGCCAGGCCATAATAAATGATTGTATGTCATACGATGCATTGTGAATCAGGTGCAGACTAGATATGATGGTATATTGGCTGAGATTATTGATGATGGCCACCCTGCTTACAATTGATGTAAGCGTAATTTCATAACCATATCATATAGGCATGGTTACAGATGTCTGGTAAATGTCACTGGTTCATTATCAGATACAGATACAGTACTGTTCATTCCATCTGCACAAGTCCAGGTAATCCCTAAATCCTCGCAGACGGTTTACCTGGAACTTTTTGGTGATTCGGACGAGTTCTCGAGTCGTTGCGTTTATTACACAATCTCGTACATTTCATCCCCAGCGGTTGTTTTGAATCAGTGCGTCGGTGTTGGAAGCCTGCGGTTTTCGCTTAGACATCTGATGTCGATTTCAGCCTATTAAACTTCAAAGGTAGTCTGGCCGGCGATGAAATTCAAACCAGTCAAAACTCAAACTTCGCTGCGTATTGGCCTGATGAGCTGCTTTAGCGCGCTTACTGATCAGTACGGTTCAGTGGAAACCCCTCGAGCTATTTATATCCAGAACTGCTATCGGTAACTAACCAAACCAGTGTATTGATCGTAACATATTGAGTGACACACTGGCTCGCGAGGATGTGTTCATTCAAGTTAATATACATTTTGATCACATACTTCTATACGTTTGTGCAGGCTGATTTGGGATACATTATGACCGACATGCAATACTATATATCCCAGGATGGACATTCTAACATTTAACTCCTACCTATATAGTAATACTCTTATAATTTGATCAAGGAAGTGAAATTTCACACCAGAAAATGATTGGGTTTATCAAATTTATCAGAATATGAAATTGATAAAATGATTTAAAATCATGCAGATGATCCAGTATTTCTTAGTTTCAAAGAGTAAGACTTAGGGGGTGTCGATCAAAGTTTTTATAATGTCTGATTGGATTTGCTTTCCCAAAATTGGGGGTGAGTGAATATTAATATGGGGTTTTAATTATAAAGAATTTACCATGTTTTAGCATATCCTAAAGATTCACAACAACAACAGTGATTCCAATGTGAAGCTAATAATCATGTTAATTTGGAGGACATGATGCCTGAGTTGTTGAACATGATGAGAATTTAAACACACGTATGTCTGGTCTTTATACCTTCTACACGGAGACTGGGAATGTGAGCGCTAAACTCTGGGGAGATAGGGGCTAACAGCCTTGCATGACAGCCTTGATTATGTCTGTATAGACAGCATCTTCCTCTTCTGTGGAAAACATCCCAAAAAGGAAATAGCTTTCACATTTGCAATACTCTTAAGTTATACCGAACTGAAGCGATGAAATCTGGGTTTCTCTCCTTTTTTTTCGTCTTTCTTGAATAAAACTGAATCAATCGATCATCTCCACAGGTGGCATTCTCGTGTCACTCTCCTGGCACATCAGCTATCAACTAAGCTGGGGAAAACTGTCATTCTAAGATCATTTATTACCAGGCATTCCAGGAATGAAAACCGATGCAGGTTTGTATATGTATATTGTGAGGGACTGGGTTGCACAGTGTGTTCTGCATGACCAGTACCCATCGTATCAGTGTTTCCATCCAGTGCATGTAACTGGTATTCCAATCAAAAGATCTAACTAAACCTGGCAATCCACCTACTTGTTCGAGTCACCAAGTACATGTACATAGTTCTGTTAACCAGACTTTTAGTTTGGGCACCCATATGCAACTCGGAATGGGGCAATTAAGGCACTGTGGAATGGGTGCAGGGCTGCCAAAATTCATGTACATGTAGCTCTAAGAGTATTAAATGGTCTAAAATACAATCTGACAACTTGATATAAATTAGCAACATTACTTACATTACTATTGGTTTCAGCATGTTCAGAGAAGAAATTAAAAAAAATATATAAATTTTTGTATTATTTTAATTTATGCCCAATTGGGCGCCCAAACCCACGACACCTGGGTTAAAAATGACCTGGATCAAGCCCCGATATAGATAGAGGTCGTTAATAGAACCTGGACCAGAGTTTTACCATTATTTTGCTAACTGCATGTAAACTAATCTGTACATCAATGATTGATAAAATCTTCCTGAAACTAGTTCAAATTCTCTAATACTACATGTATCTACATGCTCTAGTCACTATTAATATTTGTTCAGTATATTAAAGGAAGATTTATTTCCTTTTCCATGCAGTAACGCACTACATGTAGATACAGGTTTTAGCATTTATTAATGGCCACATGCAATCATGTTAAATTATGCCTAAAATGTCAGAATTTTATTTTCAATTCAGGGCACAAATTAGAAATTTTTTAATGAACTGTCAGTATTTTATGGCTAGAAAAAGGACATCCTATAGTTTAGAGTTGATAGTATTTTAAGATATGATGGCATTTCATTTTGTTTATATCGACGCATGTGAACACAAATGAAAGTGCGACTTGATTGTTGGTGGTACGCATGTGCAATGCGCAAACGGGAATAACTATTATTTGTCAAAGAGCATGAGAACGAGTTATCTGTTGTTGCAATGCGATCTTTTTGTCACTCGCGAAGCCAGAAATCAGTTTTGCTGAGCTAAAGTATCAATATTCATTTGAAGCTTATGAATCTACACTGAGGGACAAATAAACAAGTTTGAACATCGACAACTCGACAATTCTATGAGATTTTCATTGCCTGCAAATTTTTTCCTCCATTTTTTGTTAGCGGGACATTGGTCTGCAACAGCACTTGATCAGCCAATTCCAAATTACAAAAAGAATTACAGGATTTTAATTGGTCTGTAAATAAAATTGGAATAATAAAAACCAGCCAATCAAAGAGCTTACGTAAAGGTTGATTAGTAGAGCATCATAGTTAACATATGTGAGACAATAGAGTACTTACAAGTTTGTGAGTGTACCGGACTTCTTGTCGCAGATGTACAATATCGTCCTCTAGTCCCTGGTTCAGTTCCTCTAAACTGTGGATACGCACTCGGCTATCTTGTAGCTCGTCTGATAGCTGTGTGAGGACAGAGAGAGAGATAATAACACATTAATATTCCTTCATCATTCAATAATAACTACAATTTCCTGGAAAAAAATATTTTTGCAATGCCACAAATGTGATTTACACTCTTCAGCGACAAAGTACAGAGATACAAAACTATTATGTCAACAGCTTAGTCCATATGCTACATGTATTACATACGGCTCTGCTGGGTGTTCATATACATTAATGTCACCTACACTAATTCAGTAATTGCTAATTAAGAGTCCAGTGTAACATGAAGTAAAATTATCTCAGGGTATATTACATACAGCATACAGTCATAATACACGTGTTCAAGTCATGATAGTGTCACCATCACATACTCAAACTCCAAATAGAACTGATTGTGTTAGAATGACTTCTATTTGAAGAAACCAAGCAATGAAGAAATGCGTTCTGACGTAGAAATACGCCTACGCAAGCAGTATCAATAAAATAATTTGTCTGATTTGGGGGCTGAAGTAGAACTTTTGGCAATAAAACAAGCTAACCAGACATGCAGCCAACAATTCCCAACTGAAATTGAGATTTTATAACATTTCAGTCTTCCATTAATTCTTGATATTGTTTCACATGAAACAAAATAATATGAAGCACATGTACATGGAACTTGTGAACAGCTGCTCCAGAAGAACAATACACCTTGGATGCACATACAATATTACTGTTAGATAAAAGTTCTGCCAAATCCCCTAATATTTCAATCACCCTAATAGAATTCAATCTTCCCCAATAATGTGGACTAAATTCAATCAGTCATCCTGATAAATTTGATCACCCTACAAAATCATTAAAATCCTCCAGAAATAATGAATTATCTATAATATTGAATTATCTTCAATATTACTTTAACTTCTTGATGTAATGAATTTGATCTGCCCCCCCCCCCCCCTCGGTAATTTATTTATGGTGGGACATTTCACTTCCTTACTGTCACTGAATTATTAATAGACCCACTAGGATCTTCAATCTTGTTCAGAACCATAACAATTCACACGAATAATGTCAAAGTTCTAATTATAGAATCCCTTGTCAATTTATCCTCACCTGAAATTTTTGGGATAAATTTAACCGCTCTGACATGTCTAAAAGGAGAAACTCTATGGCATTTTTAAAACACCCCATTATATAGCACCATTTCAAAATAGACAAATGGGGTCCAATAGCCCCCCGCTATTAGTTATTGTCTATACACTCAGCAATCATTGTTGTTTGTAGTTATCTCATTTTAGAAATACATAGGAAGTTGAGCCAGATCAGCTTTTGCTAAGGCCTTAATTGATGGGAACAATTTGTGAGGAGGTTCTGGTATATACATGTAGGCTTGACCCTTCACCAGATGCATACATGGTATGAATTTAAAATGCCAGGCTATAATCTTTCTTGAGATATCGTGTCCACAGACAGACAGACAGATGACGCTGACAAGGACAATACCTTTCAGGCAGGGGTAATAAGCTACTTCCAATAAATCTGACCACCCAAATTATTCCTGCGTGAACATTTGAACTACATGTATACCTGTGATTGCATTATTACAGTATTTACCGTTTGTAGAGAATGAATAAATACATGTATGAATGATGCATTACATGTCTACTTCACAAATTAATTTCTTGTCAGTAGCCCTCGACTTGGCTGTCCACCCAGTAAAATTATCACCAAGCAGGTGTGGATAGCAACTGGCAAAATGGTACATGTAATCAATATAGCCTAGGATATTTTTCATGTGTCCAATTCCATTTGAAACTCTGAAGAAGATTAATTGCCCAAGTTGTTCTTGTTTTCAGCAGATATTGAAGCAATGCGACTAATAAAGACCATCCAATATGTGCAACATCTGCTAGCTGGAGTGGCGCTCTGATTGCTAATTATCAAGCGGATATTGCATAGTTATTGTCAGTTACTTGTATTACCCCTACATTAGGGTTGGAGAGGATATTGTTTTTGTCCCTCTCCTCTACTTTATTGTTTGTCAGTCTGTTTGCCTGTCTATTTGCCCTGGACGCTGATTCTGGGTACCCTCAATGGTAGTTTAAATCCAGGTTCTCTAAAGGTTCCCAGAATGTGAATACTTGGAAGGTGAGGGTTTGTAATTTCTGATGGTTCATTATAAGTATATTTCAAATGGATGGCTGAAGAAGAGTGAGCCAGGATAGAAGTTCCTGTGTTTCCGAAAGAGTGAAACCTGTCTACGCAAACTCTTGAAAAACAAATGAACATGACAACTGTCCCATTTCTCACTAATTTGAACCTTTCATACCACTGGGGTAAAGTTAGCATATTTCGGACACCTTCAGCAAAGCATCTGGATTATTGTAATACTTCAGTACACCAGTATCACGGAGGCAAGGGTTCCCGAAATTGTGCCAAATGCGCGAAAATGTGGGTCATATGCACGTTCATCGATGACAGGTCAAAGTCAGAGAAACTTCAAACATTACACATTATTACATAGGGCGCGAAGCCCAAAAAGTCCAAAGTTCTCCACATACAATTTAAGCAAGTTGTCAAAACAAATCATTCATTGACTTACAGGGCAACAAACTCCATGTGTATCGCTTAACAAGCATTCTGAGAACCCCAACATCTCGCCTTGCGGAGTCATCCGCCGAAGGTGCAGCAGTATTGAAAGCATACATGTAGAGCACACAAGCCCTATGCACCAGTAATCCGACGGCACTGACCTATCTATCCTACATGGGATTAACTTATATGCCAGTAATCCCACATGGGACTGATGTTATTGTCTGTACCAGATAATCTATTCCAGACATTATTGTCTGTACCACATCACCTATTCCAGACCTTATTATAAGGTCTGGAATAGGTGATGTGGTACAGACAATAATATCTGGAATAGATTATCTGGTACAGACAATAACATCAGTCCCATGTGGGATTACTGGCATATAAGTTAATCCCATGTAGGATAGATAGGTCAGTGCCGTCGGATTACTGGTGCATAGGGCAGTCCAGTATGATATTACTGCTGGATAGGTCAATCCCATGTGAGATTACTGCTGGATAGGCCAGTCCTGTGTAGGATTACTGCTGAATGGACCAGTCCCGTGTGTTATTACTGATGGATAGACCAGTCCCCTGTGGGATTACTGCTGGATAGTCCAGTCCCAAGTGGAATTACTGCTGGATAGGCCAGTCCTTTCTGGGATTACTGCTGGATAGAGGAGTCTCATATGGGATTAATGCTGGATAGGACAGTCTCGTGTGGGATTACTGCTGCATAGGCAGTCCAGTGTGGGATTACTGCTGCATAGGCAGTCCAGTGTGGGATTACTGCTGCATACGGCAATCCTGTGTGGGATTACGGCTGGGGAGGCCAGTCCCATGTGGGATTACTGCTGGATAAGCTAAACCTGTGTGGGATTACAGCGGGATAGGTTAGTCCCATGTAGGATTATGGCTGGATAGGTCAGTGCCATGTGGGATTACTGCTGCATATTGCAGTCCAATGTCATATTACTTCTGGATAGGTCAGTCCCGTGTGAGATTACTGCTGCATAGGCCAGTCCCGTGTGGAATTACTGCTGGATAGGCCAGTCCCATGTTGGATTACTGCTGGATAGGCCAGTCCGGTCTGGGATTACTGCTGGATAGGTCAGTCCTGTGTGGCATTACTGCTGGATGGGCCAGTGCCATTTGGGATTACTGCTGGATAGGTCAGCTCTGTTTAAGATTACTGCTGGATAGGCCAGTCCCAAATGGGATTACTGCTGGATAGACCAGTCTGGTCTGGGACTACTGCTGGATAGTTGAGTTCTGTATGGGATTACTGCTGGATAGGTCAGTCCCGTACATGGCATTACTGCTGGATAGGCCAGTGCCATTTGGGAATACTGCTGGATACGTCAGTCCCGTGTGGGATTACTGCGGGAGAGCTGTGACCTAGGAAAACATGAAACATGTCCACCAAGTTTTATGATCATCCCACGAAAGGTTCAACAAACTTTCCATGTACAGATCTACATGTAAATTTTTGCCCAACAAAAACCCTATCAATGGAAACGTACAAAGTCTAAACTGCAATAATTAGGACAAAAATTCATATTTAATGTCATATTTCTTAAATAGCACATGCACAGCCTCGAATCACATTGAACTTGGGTAGCAAGTGTCAAACTCATCCAATGAAAGCTGACAGCTTCAGAAAACTTTCCATGTACAGGTGTACATGTATATACATATACATTATTATTGGCAGATTACTTAGACAAAACCCTCAAAATTTGAACAAAAATTAATATTTCATCTCCTAAATAGCACAGGAACATCCTCTAATCATAAGAAACATGTGTACTAAGTTTCATAATCATTCAATGACAGCTGACAACTGCAGCAAACTGTGGTGTACAGATGTACATGTGCACTTCAGCTAAACGCAAAACTCAATCATTTGCCATAATTTGGAGAAAAATTAATATTTCATCTCCTAAATACCACAGGTACATCTTCTAATCATAAGAAACATGTGTACCAAGTTTCATAATCATCCAATGACAGCTGACAACTGCAGCAAACTGTGGTGTACAGATGTACATGTGCACTTCAGCTAAACGCAAAACTCAAATCATTTGCCATAATTTAGAGAAAAATTAATATTTCATCTCAAAAATAGCACAGGTACATTCTCTTATCATAAGAAACATGTGTACCAAGCTTCATAATCATCCAATGAGAGCTGACAACTGCAGCAAACTTACCATGTACATGTACAGGTATACATGTAGAGGCCTACATGTACAATTTACCTAAACAGAAAACTCATTCATTTGCCATAATTTGGAGAAAAATTAATATTTCTTCTCAAAAATAGCACAGGTACATCCTCTAATCATAAGAAACATGTGTACCAAGTTTCATAATCATCCAATGACCGCTGACAACTGCAACAAACTTTCTAAGTACAGATGTACATGTGCACTTCAGCTAAACGCAAAACTCTATCATAGGGATTTTAACATTGGAGCAGCCCAGGGGTAGTACCCCCAGGTGGCATACCCACCCCCATATTTTTTTTATTTTTCTAATATTTTTTCTAATTTTTCTGGGTTTTTTTGAATTTGCTAAACCAAAAACCGTATCATTTCCAGGCAGGGGACACCGACATCGACAACCGACACCGACATCGACGACGACATCCTCTTCCCCCCCTCACAATATCTCCCCTTTACTTCGTAAGGCGAGATAAAAATGATATATTAATACTAGAAGTTAAATATAGGCAACATTTATGATGAAAACCAATACAGATGTTCCAAACATCTAACTCTCTAGTCACGAAACGATGTCACTGCCCATGTGACGTCACACCTATGTTAGGCACCAGGCAATGCTTTAACATTGGCAATACTGCATAAATCAGAAAAATATGTATGATAGTGCCACTTTCAAATCCTAAAAATCTAAACAACTTTCAGTATTATTGTCTCGGAGTTATCTAGGAATTTGCAAACAGAAGGTATTGCCTGCACAGATCTGTAATAACCAGATCTTGCATTATTAATATGTTGTAATACAGCTACTGAAATAAGCAGCTGCCTCCTCGCCAATGAAATTCACAAGCATGTAACAATACAATATATGATACATTACAGGTACATTTGTTTTATCAAATTCCAAATACCTGTTTGCTACATATTTTCCAATGTGCTGATTTTGGGTTTTGCAGTGTGACACATGAAACAAGACATGCCCCAAAGCATCATCATCATCACGGTAAGCTGATATATATCTGATGGCACATGCAATGACCAAAGACCAAAGCATAATGAAATGCCCTTGACTGGCAGGAGCCAACACGAATTATTCTGTAACAATCAACCATCAAAGCGGCAGAGTTAATAGGTTTATCAGAGTGTGAGCAGTGAATAACACCTCTTCAGCCATGGTCAGTGAGCAAATCTTTCTCTGTAATTAATGATTATGCTAACCAAGTAAATAACATTTAATTTTCCAAGCACTAGATGCGATAAAATCTAAATCAAATACATATCAATTAAGTCAGTCACAAGTTACAAATCAGCTGTGACACACATCTATTTGGTAAGAAATATATATGTATGTGATAGAAGATCAGGAACAGTGACACAGAAGGGATATAACTGATCAAAGATGAGAGATATTAACACAAGGGTGACTTGTGATAATAAGATCCGAGACAGCAACACAGAGATGACCATTGAGTGATAAAAGATCTGAGACAGCGACACAGAGGTGACCATTGAGTGATAAAAGATCTGAGACAGCGACACAGAGGTGACCATTGAGTGATAAAAGATCTGAGACAGCGACACAGAGGTGACCATTGAGTGATAAAAGATCTGAGACAGCGACACAGAGGTGACCATTGAGTGATAAAAGATCTGAGACAGCGACACAGAGGTGACCATTGAGTGACAAAAGATCTGAGACAGTGACACAGAGGTGACCATTGAGTGATAAAAGATCTGAAAACAAATTTCTGAAATGTATTTCCTCATGTCAGTTCGACTCATTACAGAGCAATGGTGAAAGTTTTCATGAGAACAAGCTGAGTAGCTAGCAGGTCCTCCGCCAAGTAGCCTGTTTGAGAGCATACAGCATATACGCTTCCAATATCTCCTTAAATATAACTTGGAAAGTTGATTATGTGTATGTGAAAAGAGACGTTCATCTGGAATTGTTGAGACAATTTGAGGAGGTTTGGGAAGCAGTAATGGGTAGTGTAACACTGGAATGTCTGTAGTTGTATATGGATTTGTGGATTGTGAGGTTTATAAATCGATGAGTGGAATAGATCAAGATATTGCGTTCACAACACAGATGGGTACAATATGGGTGACTGAAATCCAAGATAGTCAATGGCAGCCATCTTGGATTACATACTACCTCAATGAAAATCAATACCAATCGCTGTCTAACTGATGTGAAGCACTGTCTCGAGTTTGAAGTTGATTGGTCAAATTGTTGTCAAGATATCACGTTCACAAGATCCGAGACGGATGGAATCCAATATCGTCAATGGCAGCCATCTTGGATTATGTACCTCAGTGGAAATCAATACCAATGGCCGTCTAATTGATGTGAAGCACATCTTGTACGAATATAAAATGTACCTCAAGGCCACTTTGGCCTTGCTGGCATCTAATTACCTATAATTTGCAAAGGGGCACCAAGGCAAACAGGAATGGCATACAAAGCCATTGGCTTGTGCATGGCCTTGGGTGTAATTCGCACCCTGGCGCAAAATACACCCAAGGCCATGCACAAGCCAATGGCTTTGTATGCCCTTCCTGTTTGCCTTGGTGCCCCTTTGAAAATTATAGGTAATTAGATGCCAGCAAGGCCACTTTGGCCTTGAAATGGCTGCCCTTAACATTTTATAATTCGTACCCTGGAAGTCGATTGGTCGAACTGTTCTCGAGATATCGCGTTCACAGGATGTGGGATGGACAGAATCCAATATGGTCAATGGCAGCCATCTTGGATTATGTACTTCAGTGAAAACCAATACCAATGGCCGTCTAACTGATGTGAAAAACCTTCCCAAGTTTGAAGTCGATCGGTTGATTTGTTTTTGAGATATCGTGTTAACAAGATGTGGAACGGAGTGAATCCAATATGGTCCATGGCAGCCATCTTGGATTAAGTATCTCAGTGAAAATCAAAACCAATGGCCGTTTAACTGATGCGAAGCACATTCTCAAGTCTGAAGTGGATTGGTCAAACTGTTGTCGAGATACCGCGTTCACAAGATGTGGGATGGACAGAATCCAATATGGTCAATGGCAGCCATCTTGGATTACGTACCTCAGTGAAAATCAATACCAATGGTCGTCTAACTGATGTGAAGAACCTTCCCAAGTTTGAAGTCGATTGGTTGAATTGTTCTCGAGATATCGCGTTCACAAGATCTGGGACGGATGGAATCCAATATGGTCAATGGCAGCCATCTTGGATTACGTACCTCAGTGAAAATCAATACCAATGGCCGTCTGACTGATGTGAAGAACCTTCCCAAGCTTGAAGTTGATTGGTGGAATTGTTCTTGAGATATCGCGTTCACAAGATGTGGGACGAACAGAATCCAATATGGTCGATGGTGGCCATCTTGGATTACCAACTTCAGTGAAAATCAATACCAATGGCCGTCTAACAGATGTGAAGCACCTTCTCAAGTTTGAAGTCGATTGGTCGAATTGTTCTTGAGATATCGCGTTCACAAGATGTGGGACGGACAGAATCCAATATGGTCGATGGCGGCCATCTTGGATTACGTACCACAGTGAAAATCAATACCAATGGCCGTCTAACTGATGTGAAGCACCTTCTCAAGTTAGAAGTCGATTGGTCGAATTGTTCTCAAGATATCGCGTTCACAAGATGTGGGACGGACGGACGGACGGAAGGACGGACGGCTAGCATTTCCAAGTCCTCCCACCACTTCGTGGCGGAGGACAAAAAGTCAAAATATAGGAAATATAGGAGGTTTTGAGGAAAATATAGGAATGACTCAAAAATAAAGGAAAAATATAGGGAATTTTTTAGGCACTTGAAGGCCTGCATGAGCAGAGAATTCCACAGATGTATTTGGGATAAAAGATCATAGAAAGTATTTAAACAAAGAGCGAATTAGTGTGATAAAAGATCACATACAGGATCTGTGTGATATATTGACATAGGTGATGTGTATGATAAAAGATCAGACAAAGTACTAACTTGGTAATGTGGCGTTAAGGATCAAAGAAAGTGAGTCAGAGGGGACCCAAGGCCAGGTCAGTGTTATTTATTCTTATCTAAAAAAATATTACATATATAAATTGCCTGATAGTGGGCTAAACTCCGTTCCAAATTGCTATTCTTGTAGGATTCTGAGATAAAAGTAGCAGAAAGCGAAGGGCTTTCATTTTGATCCATGGTGTTATCCAGAGATCCATGCGCCCGTCCACTGGACAGGTAATTTCAAATTATGAGAGGCAAAATTTGAAATATTTAACATGAGAGATATAGGGAAAACAGGGAAGTAGCCTGTCCAGCAAACAGGGAAGTAGCCTGTCCAGCAAACAGGGAAGTAGCCTGTCCAGCAAACAGGGAAGTAGCCTGTCCAGCAAACATGGAAGTAGCCTGTCCAGCAAACAGGGAAGTAGCCTGTCCAGCAAACAGGGAAGTAGCCTGTCCAGCAAACAGGGAAGTAGCCTGTCCAGCAAACAGGGAAGTAGCCTGTCCAGCAAACAGGGAAGTAGCCTGTCCAGCAAACAGGGAAGTAGCCTGTCCAGCAAACAGGGAAGTAGCCTGTCCAGCAAACAGGGAAGTAGCCTGTCCAGCAAACAGGGAAGTAGCCTGTCCAGCAAAATGGGATATTTGGACAGGCAGCAAATTTTATATCTTGGCTAACATCCTGTTTTGATCCGTACCCCATCTGCCTGCTCTTTCAACTCTATCCAGTCACAGTCCAGACTCTCTCTCTCAGTTGGCTGATCTTGCCGACAGTTGCCAGAATGGTGTGAATGGTTCAGTCACAATGATGGCTAGGAGAACATGGGAGGCAATAGAATCAGTGATCCAGTAAGGAGACACTGATTGTCTGACATTTCAAGTTAAATGCCAAGTATTTTGAAGTGACCATAGCAGTGACACTTTCCCCTGATATGTTTGTAATTGTAGGATATATTGTACATGTACACTCATGTGCTACATGTATCATACATATCATTAGAACAAGAACTAGAAGCTGTGGCTGGTTTAGAGAAGTCTTGAAACATCAAACAACATCCAAAATTGGCTTCGATACTTATCTGTATAACAAAGATTTTATTTTTTGATTGTAAAAATTAGCTTTCCTATATAACAAAGAATTGCCTTGTTTGCCAATTCATTTACATTTTGCCTTTTTGACCTCACCATAGTGTTTCTTCCCTTTTGAAATCAAGGTATCCAAAAGCTACACGGCACAATCTAGAACTGGAGAGATCACATCTCAAAATTATTATGTCTGCTATTATGGCAGTATGCATAAAATTTTGTCACATTCCTCAACTATTCTCTGCTCTTCGGGCCGAGTGACCTTAATCTTTGACCTTTTGACCTCCTCTTTTGTACTTAACACATTATCTCCTCATAATGTATCCGCTCATAAAAAAAAAACAATTTCCAATGATGTCCTGATATTTGGACCAGTGACCATAATCTCAATTTTGGTATGTGACACATTCTTCTAACCTTAATGTACCAGGTCACCAAAAAAAAACACTTTGTTTTTTATTTTTAATGATTTTCTGATTTTTGGGCCACAGTGACCTTGACCTTTGACCTCGACCTCATTACACGACACAATTATCTTTCCCTACTGTATCCACTTAAGCCCAACTCACACTACGAACATTTTGTTGTATTAGAACAAAAACACTGTTCAGAACATGTCTTGGCTGCAGTGTGAGGTGCCCAGAAACAGAAAACAACTGTTCGGAACAAATGTTGAGATCAAACTTGTTTGATATTGCGAACATGTTTTGCCCTGAAACAAGTTTTTGTCTTCAGTGTGTGGTGATCGCGAACATTTTTCAACAGTTATCCAATCAACTGGCAGCTGTCGGTCATGTGACGAAGCTGCTCTCACATGAGACAACAAAATGTCACGGATGGACGGACACCTTTTCGTGGGCATATAAAAATCGAATGTACCTGAAATTCAGGTGGATATGACCAGATGTAAAAACTGTAATTGCTGTATGTTAATCTTGATGTGTAATCCTGTTAGCAACAAAGATAGAAAGCACACCCGGACAGACCGATGAAAGGACAGACAGAAAGCAAACTCATATGCCTACCCGGGGCCAGGAAAATTAACTATACAGTATAATATGTATGAGCCTAAAAGTCAACATCCCCCAGTGACCCAATGGGGGATGATCAGTGGCAAATAGGCTCATAGGAACGAAAGAAAAGAGGACCCCTGATGCCCATTGTGGGGCAGGAACATTTTTCAGCTGGAAGAACTTAAAGGCTGAATAGCTATGAAAAAGAACATTTAATGCTGACTGAGGGATGGGAAAAGGAAATGAAGACATAATATTTGTAAATCTATCTGTCTGGCAACTTGACATCCATTGGAGGCTGGCCAAGGGCATAGGGGCTCCACAGAGTGCTGGGGGAAGGAATTGGGTTTGTGCAAGATGGAAAGCTCTACATAGCTCTCGTGTTCGAGCATTTCATCTCTCAAAGTTGAAAGTAGAAAGATTGAAAGCTCTCTAGACATCGCTCCCGTATTCAAGCTTTTCATCTCTCAGTTGAAAGCAGAAAGATGGAAAGCTCTACATTGCTTCCATGTTCGAGCTTCCCATTAAAGTTTGAATATAGAAAGATGGAATAACAACATCTCTCCCGTAGAGCTTTTCATCTAGCAAAACTGAAAGTAGAAAGATGGAAAGCTCTACATCGCTCCAATATTCGAAAGTTGAAACCAGAAAGATGGAAGTTTGACAGCAGTCCCATATTCCAGCTTTCCAAAATGGATTTATGACAGATAGGAATATGAGAGAGATACTTGCCAAAATTGAATTTGTTGCTCCATCTTGCTCCACAAATTCAATAGTTTCATTTTGTGACATAGCTTCAACCAACAACATCACCCTTAATTGCGTCAGTGAATGTGGTGCCAACAATTTAATCATGTCGTAACGTTAAAATGTTGAACGTTTGGAGAAACCATATGTCATAAATTCATTCGAAAAGCTGAAATACATGTATGGGAGTGGTATCGAGGTTTGTGTCTTTCTACTTTCAATTTTGCGAGATGGAAAGCTGGATTGTCAAATATAACATGGACTGGATTATTGGTACATATGTCAAACATGAATTGCAGGCAAGCACCTAAAAGGTGCGTGGACCCCTCAGCCTGTTTTTATTAATCAAGTAGAATCAGGGCTGCATCTAGAGCCAATTTAGTTCTGGAAAACGTATGGTGCCCAAAACTCAAATGAAACAAAAAACGAAAGTGTTGTTGTTGTTCAATTTGAAAGGATTTCTGAAGAAAATACTCCTAGAAAAAGCCTCAATATCGATCCGAATTTCATGTTAATAAACCTCTGTTTTGTGATTGATCACAGGCTCTTTGCGCCGAAATTCACTGAAAAAATTGGACCCTCAATAATGAATTACGAAAAGGAACTGGGAGTTTGGGATCGGAACCTGCAAAAAATCCCTGGATACAGCCTTGCGGATACAGTTTGTGTGATTTCTGTACCGTATATAATAGACTTCGTTTCCCCGTGAGTGGTGTCCTGGGATTACAGAATGCAACAAAGTGTAGCTTTATCAGTGGCAATTTATGCATTGCGCAAGTGTGATAACAAGTTAATGGCATAGAAACACACTGATTGACACTGATTGAAAGCCCACAATTATCATTATTGGGGGGGGGGGGGCGGCATAAGCTCCAGGTATGCAAACCGGTTCAAAATTGCCCAGAGTCAGGCTAAAAATGGGCTCTCCTAATCTGCCGGTTATTTCCTCTTGTACTTCTGAAATTAAAAAAATGTCACCAACCTGTTAGTTATTACTATAAAGGAATAAATTTTAGGTGATTCCACATGTGGGTGTGAAAAAACAATGTACACTGCATCTCATACATATCACATGAAGCTGAGAAGCTGTGGATAGGAAAAAGTCCAATAACATTTAGTGTCCCAGGGGTGGGGAAATCCTCCCGAGGGTAGTGCATAGGTTGAACAAGTGTAGCATCATGTAAGCTCCCAGATAAATGGGAATTGGGGGGTCCATCCAATGATAATCTTGAATCTTGAATGGACCAGGCTTTCTTGTATCAGGCAACCTTCAAAAGTCACAATGAAACATGCAACCAAGGGTTCCCGATGGGCATAGATAACAGTGCAAAAGCTAAGCCATCAATAAATAATAATAAAAAAATAATTAAAAATCATGAAATCATCATAGCCATTTGAAAATCTAATCATTTCATCAGTCAACATTCAGGAAGCTCTCACCAAAGTTTGGTCAGGCCCGACTTGATAGATCTGCAGATATTCAGCGGACAAGAACATGTTGATGGGCATAGATAACAGTGCAAAAGCTGAGCCATCAATAAATAATAAAAAAAATAATTAAAAATCATGAAATCATCATAGCCATCTGAAAATCTAATCATTTCATCAGTCAACATTCAGGAAGCTCTCACCAAAGTTTGGTCAGGCCCGACTTCATAGATCTGCAGATATTCAGCGGACAAGAACATGTTGACGGACGGACGCTAGGACGGACGGACGGACGGACGTACGTACATGGCAACGACAAGACCCCGCAGCCCTATGGGCTGAGGGGTAAAAATCTAAAAAGAGTATGGGGATATCGGTATCAGTAGTGAATAATTTGAAAAAAATGGCAACAAATTAATATTGAATAAGAATTTACTGTACATTTTATTGAAGCAGATTGCTGATATTTATTTATTTCAGTACTCCACCAATCATTGTCCGCAAAGGATATCCCAGGTATCTCAGTTGGAGTTCAATGTGTACAGGGTGCAGAACATTAGAAAAATAATTTTTGACAGGGAAGTGGACAGTCAGAGTTCCTGAACAATAAAGATCCCTCCTACATATGCTTACATTCTGCACTGTGCATGCTTACATTTACTCTGGGTTTTACACTTGTTTTATATAATGCTGTGATAAAAGTTATAATAATTTCATCACAGAATATGAAGTAATGCGAAACATGGGGAATATATTTGGAAGTATTCCAGATGAATCTGTTTGAAATTGTATTCTGAATATATTTTAAACATAGGACAGTATTACAATAACTTCCCAATTATGATACAGTGTACATTGTAGCTGAAGGTTGCAATTTGAGGGAGGAATTGTTAGGAAAGGTACACAGCGAAATGTTCCCCAGCCAGTACTGTGCATTTCACAATTGAACAGTACTAGTAGGAAAGGTCCTGTTACCAACAGGTTTACTGCGCAGTTAGCATCCGCTGGTTACCATCCTATGAGCGACTGAACAGTACTATTCAGTTGGCAACTGGACAGTTACCAGATAGTAACTGTATGGAAAACAGTCGATAACTGTCAGGTAAGCAGGTAAATATACTGTCAGTAACCAAATGCTAACTGTGCAGTATCTGCCAGTAAGCAGTCAGTTACTGGTTCATTTTTAAATGCACAGAACGGTAATGGGACCTTTTCTACCAGTTCTGTTAAGTTGTGGACTGCACTGTACTGGCTGGTTTTGGTAACAATTAGCTGGAAATGGCTTGTGAAAGTTTGGCTGTGTGTGAATGAGTGCAGGTCTCAATATGATGATACTGCTTCAGAATAACACACTGGAACATGTATTTATGTACAGGCTTTGGTTTACATAGTCTATTATAATTACAACATAATCACTTCTCTCTGCAAATATATGCGCCATAATAAACAGACCACCAATTCCCGTGATTGGAGGATCTGTGAAGGTATTTACCAAACCATCTACATAGATGTATAAACATACACTGTAAGTACTGCGCTACTGTTCTACCATGTATGTATTCAAGGCTACTTTCCTAGGACTACTGGCATATCAAACAGACTGGACAAAATCAGACATGTCAGAAGGATTAATTGACCAACCAGAAATTCATTCCGATTTATGTATAAACAGAGAATCACTGTACCTCAGGCCAGGTACTAACCTGTTCCCAGCATATAACCAATATTACTGGCTTAATCAATGAAGACTGAAGCTGAGTGGCAGACTTCACCTATACTACCACTACCTCGACGACTGGACACGAGCATACCAAATATAGACTTGATATGTACATGTATGCCAAGACAATAACAAATGATTCTCTAGAAAGATCTGATCTTGTATCACATATTTTCTGTGGCAAACAAAAGAAGTAATATGTGTACTTATTTACCTGATTCTGTTAATGTCTCCACTACAGTAAGGTACATAAACTGTCTGGCTCTCTTCACGCCCAGAATATACATTCATGGAATCATCGTTACTCCCAAGAATTCTGTAGCATCGGTCACATAGTCCATTGTAAATTTGGTAAATTATGTGAAAAGCCACCTCTAATTAAGACGCCATGCTTCGTTATAGCTCAAGCTGATAGTGCCAGCCGGTCAGCCATCCAAACGTGGCCAAAGACTTCACACTGAGAAGACCGTTGTCTGGCGTTATTTCACAGAAGGAATGTGTTCAAGGTTATGCCACCAATCCTCCGGATGGAATCATCTGCCCTATTTCCATGGTAATCTGCATCATCAGGACAAGTCGTTGCTTTCCTTTACCATACTGAATTGTGAGAAGGCACAATTTCTCCTCCGTTGTTTTTTCTCTCTCTCTCTCTTGATGAATCCGTACAAACCGGCGTTTACAGCAGAGTACTCTGAGAGTCTGTCCATGACATCGGATGAAAAACCTGCATGATTCTCTAGTAGTCCCTCAGTCTCTGAAATCAATATTCCACTATTCCTGCCTTGGAAGCCATCAATATACCCTACAACCGCCTGATTCAATGTTAATGACATATACATGTACCTTGTGAATGAAGAGGCTTGGGAAATGGGGAGGATCCCTACTGGGGGGTACATGTTAGCAACTTCACACATGAGTGGTTTCTTGATTAATATAATCATGATATTGTACCAGTAGATGATGACAAGCATGAGAGTCCAGGGCCATATCCACAGCCATTTTGATAACAGTTAAGGGGTATGGGCGCCCAGACCTTACAGCCAATTTTAATGCTTTTTACATACAAATGCGCCCCAAAAAAGGCAAAAAAAAGGCAAGAAAGGGTGTCCCCAAATAAACTCTGGATATGGCCCTGGAGTCACCAGGTTTTCTTGAGAGGGGATCATTTCCTATGCTTACTTATAGGAGCACCCATTACTGTGCCGGTGTATGTACCCCTTGACCCCCCTGGCGACACCCTTGATAAGGGTCTGCACTGGGGCACTGATACCTTCAAGCAGGCTGGATATAAATGATCTAGTTATTATCAAATCTCTTGAAGACTGCATATGAATCGTTAATGGATACCATACACAAAGTTCCACAAAATAAACTCTGGAAGTGTATATGTAGGTGTTAGATAGAATACTGGGTATAGGTAACAGTGCTCCAGCACAACAATCTGACATTTCAATTTGTACATGTACAGACAAACGGATGACACTCAAAAGTAAGAGGATGTACTAACAGGAAGCCCTTATCAGAAATATAAGTATATACTTTCACTGCAGCTATAATGTCACACCCTATTGGTCACCAGAGAAGGCTATACTGTCATATTAATATGCACACACAATAATTAATCAGTCAGGGATCAACTTACAGAAGTTATAACATTATAACCTCTGAAAGTGATTATGTCAAAATCTTCACTGTTCACAAAATAAATGATATTTTGACCCGAGTAGCGAAGTCACCGAGTGTAATGAGCCATGTTAATTCAATGAACAGCCCTATACATCTTTAACATGCAACCTTCATGCCTTCAAGCGCAGTTGATATCAGGGGGTTTTCTCACCCAAAATCTTTATATACTCAATATGAAATAATACAATTATGGGCATGCCAATGGCAGGCCTATGAAACTTAATTTTTTTCATTGCCCTCATCTTTTGAGATCAACATTTTTTTTTTCAACACTATTATTCTGACAATTAAATAACTGAAGCTTGTTTTTCATTCAAATATTCACCAAGTTTGCATCATAACTGCATCTGCTCCTAAATAATATCATCATGTTTCAGCTTGCCATCACACTGTGATTTCTGGATTTGTTATTTAAGTTTTTGAAACTTTCCAAACAGTTGACACCAATTTGAGTAGATATATCAGTGGGCACGATGTCGGTACCAAGATTGAGCTCAAAGGTCAGGGTGTCTGACCATCACCAATGCATTTGAAACATGAAAGACTCATAGATTTTAATTATGTAGCCAATTGTGTCATTTAAAGACTCTTGTTAATAATTTGAGGAAGGCACACTTTTTGTAATACATGTATATCATACTCATACTAAATGTATCATAGATTTTATGCTCCTGTAATATATAATAATAATAATAAATGCTTTATTTACCGAGGGTGACACAATCAGTCAGAAACTGTTCTCCCTTGAGGCCCTCAAGAGTACATATTATAATGAGCTATTATTTACAAGTACATTATACACATGAATATACATAGCAATGGTTGATAGCCACAATGACAGTATCTAAGATAATATCTTGTTAGCACATTCTGATGTTGTATATATATATATATTTAGAGCACATCATGAAGTTTCACTATTTACAAAATTATGTACAAGTCTCTTGAAAGAATTCACAGACTCGGCATTGCGTATATATTTTGGGGTAAACTGTTCCAAATTACTGGACCTGAGTAATGAAGGCTTCTTTTGTAATATTCCGTCCTACTTTTAGGTATGTGAAGATGTCCTGCACTTGTTGATCTTAGAGTTCGAACAGTAGTATCAGCAATTTTCTGAAAGAAGTTTGATGAGGGGTTCACATCTGAATTTGGAATTTTGTATATTGATATGGCCTTTTGTATAAATAATCTCTCAAAAATAGTCATCCAGTTCAGTTGCTTAAAAAGTTGATTTGATGGTGTGAGGAAGTCGGCATCAAGTATGATTCTTGCAGCTCTTTTTTGGAGTCTGTGAATTCTTTCAAGATGGCAGTCAGAGGCATTTCCCCAGATTGTTAGACCATAGTCAATATGTGGCTGAATATACATGCTGTGAAATAAACATTTGGCTTTGATTGATAGCAGTTCTTTGTTTCTAAATAAAATTCCTATGAGAGATGATATCTTCCTGGTAGTTTCCTCTATATGTATATTCCATGTCAATGTATTGTCAATGTGTATTCCAAGAAGTTTGGTATGTTTGACAGTTTATATTGAGATGCCATCAACTGGTATTTTGAAGTTTTCTGAATTAGTATTATCCTGTGGTGAGTGACTGAACCCCTGCTAGATAACCTCTGGAACAATTCATGTGCAGCAGCATTCGGTCTTCCTTGATTGGCCAATCAGATATTCAGTAATCCCACATAGTTGATTGGCTAAAAGCCTGCAGCTGCACACTAGATTTTCAATCAGGGCCCCGCATGACTTGAACATGCATTAAAGAAATGAGCCAGTCAATATATATGTATTATGTACATCTACACATGAATAGTTTCAAAAGCTAATTTCTGATTAATGAGGCCTTTGATCTATAGTAATTTTCACCCCAGCATGTGTATTGCTGAATTGTGGATATATGAGTATGACACATAAGTCAGGGTATCGTTGCACGAAACTTGCGCAAGTTACGATCGACATAAGGATTTACACCTGCATTGCGCTCACACTACGCCCGGCTCTACACACGTTTTACGAACCTGATGCAAGGCAGACGTTATTACATATCCATTTACGCAATGTGCAAGTTCCAGATTTTCGCCTCTGCAATAAATATCACTTGTAATTGATGTTTAATTAGTATTGGATACAAGGTTTCGACCAGTGTGCTGTAATCATAGCCGACAATGGACTTTGTAAATATTTAACCTCGATAATTACACGTCAGAGCAATCTGCGTTTGAGGCTAAGGCTCTTGTTTTCGCTCTTTTGTGAAAGGAGGTGCGAAATACTGCACATTGTCTTTGAGAGATCGTATGCTATAGGGAGAGAAAAAGTAAAAGAATGGCCATTTTCTGACTCCAAAAGTATTGTACATTTTATAAGATACATAAAATTTGATAACTACATCATTAGATTAATCTACTACAAGCATGGTTACATGCAAGCAAAGTTGCGCTCACGTTAAGCATACTCTCGGGCAGACTTAGAGTTACGCAATAACTTATGGCTTTGCGTAACTTTTTTTTTTTATTTTTTTTTTTTTTTTATTCTTTTAAATATGTACACGTAACATACATGACATAATAGCAGTATGATGCAAATTATGAACAAATACGCACATCTAGACACATATAAATGATATACATAAGTAACACCCAAAACATACGTAATACATACAACATATCTGTGCCATTATATATTAGCCTAATTTGATCTTGGAATGGGACGTGTCGAAACTCAACGAGATGGGTATGTGGTTGATGGTTCTGTATGCACACAATTTATGGCAAGTACATATTGTTACGTTTCAAAATAGTGTTGAACCAAAAGCCATTTTCCACGAAATTTATCGACAGTATTGAATACGGAGGAAGTATACTTTTCAATGTTATATTGGTTCTTAAATTTATTTACAAGAGCTTTAGTGCTCAAAGTTGAGCTCTTGAATTTATTGTTGTATATATATCGTTTAGTTATTATCATTAATGTATTCAACAATTGCTGTTGCATACCCCATCCACATATTATCTTGTCACTTGTTATAGAACATTGTATATTTAAAGTTTCGCCTAGCCATTTTTCAATCTCTGTCCAAAGTTTTCGTACGACGGGGCAGAATATAAATAAGTGTCCAGCTGATTCTTTTGCTGTATTGCAATAGGAACAAATATTATCATCCCTTTTCCCTATTACATGTAAAAATGCGTTTGTGCAAATTGTCCTTTGTAAAATTCTATACTGCATATCCCGAAGTTTCGTTTCCTTTGTACTATCAAAATTGCTCTTGTAAACTTCCTCCCACTTGATTTGTGATTCAAGATTTAAAATTGTTTCCCATTTCTCGCTAGCTTTAGTTGTATAAGGTTCATTTGGGGTATTCAAAACATCATAGAAGTGCCTACATCCCCTTTCCTGCCTTATCAGAGTCCGTTTCTCAATTCCAAGAGTTGGAGACAGGTGTTCTGGCTCAATATATAGCGCTTCTTTGGCTATTAGATCTTTAAATTCTTTTGGAACGGATTTAAGTAGTCGCATATAATCTAAACAGGTTCCTTTTAGATCGTGTTTTCTTTTCAGTTCGTCAAATTTGATAAATTCTCCCTTACGATCCAAAATATGCCTCACATTTATAATACCTTTTTTATACCAGTCTTTGATAAAAAGCGACTGCTTTAGATTTGAATTGTACGAAAGTGGTTCGTCCATAATGTCCTTGATAAAAGTAGGTCGAAGTTTTTTTCGTAATTCACCCCAAGCTTCAAACGCATGTTTCCAAAAGGGATTTTCTATGGATGAGGTGACTTCCGTAATATAATTGCTTCCGACGTCCCATACACATGGAGTTTCAGTCAGATTTTGGTTAATTATATCAGACCATTTTTTATTCTGTGTGAGTAGTCGGCGTATCCACGATATTTTAAGACTATGGATGAAGTTCTTCACATTTACCATTCTAAGACCTCCGCTTTTATAGCTTTGAGTTATTACACATCTTTTGATCCTATCATTTCCCCCGTTCCAAATAAATTTAAATAGAAGAGAATTTAGTTCTTGGATAAACTGATCAGGTGGGTCTGGCAAGGCAAGAAAGAGGTGAGTCAGTTTAGATAGCGCTAAAGACTTTATAACGGTAATTATTCCTAACAGTGTTAAATTTCTAAGCTTCCATCTATTCAGTTCTGTTTTTAACTGTTCTAATTTTGCTAAATAATTGATCTTCCATATTTCATTCAAATTAGTTGTCGAGAATTCTATCCCAAGCATACTGAAATTCGTTGCCCAGTCCAGTTTTACATCCTCGCATAGTTTGATATTTGATCCAGACAGTGAGCCAATCCATGCGGCCTTTGTTTTCTCAACATTGATTTTAAGCCCAGATATACTATAAAAGCGATCTAGGATGTCTAATGATTTCCTGAGGGAGGTGTCTGAACCGTCAAGGGTTAGCTGAGTATCATCTGCGTATTGACTTATCTTAAACTCTGTGTTTCCAAGTTTGATTCCTCTTATAGTTTTGTCTGAGCGTATCATTATTCCTAAGATTTCGGCGCAAAGTAAAAATAAGTACGGTGAGATTGGGTCACCCTGTCGGCATCCACGGGTGTTATAAATACGAAGCTGCGCATCTGAAAACCCCTCGGCTCTGGGCGCCAGCCATTCATAATGTATTCAATTTAAAACAAGACTTCAGGAACACCAAGCAGTCAAGTAACAAATATACAGATTATGAAAAATTTTGCCATTAGAAATGGCCTCAAACGTTTCCGTCCAATCAGAGAAACCGGTATTCATTACATAAGTCTGTTGATGCATCGACGATGTATACCAAATTTTACATCGAACATTTGAAAATTATCTGAGATAGAGATCCCTAATGATTTCGCATAAATTAAAGATGGCCGCCCATCCTTCCCACCACTCAGAGAAACTGATGTGGTTATTCATTGCAAGTCTCTTGATACATAGATTCTGTATACCAAGTTTCATATAGAACACTGAAATGGTATCAAAGATAAACATCATTAAAGATTTTGCATAAATTAAAGATGGCCACCAAGGTTTCCGCCCAAGCAGAAAAACCAGAACTGTCTAATCGATGTATACCAAATTTTACATTGAGCACTTGAACCGTATCAGAGATATAGATCATTAATGATTTCGCATAAATTAAAGATGGCCGCCCATCCTTCCCGCCACTCAGAGGAACCGATGTGGTTATTCATTGCAAGTCTCCTGATACATCGATGCTGGATACCAAGTTTCATATAGAACACTGAAATGGTATCAAAGATATATATCATTGAAGATTTTGCATAAATTAAAGATGGCCGCCAAGGTTCCGCCCAATCAGAAACGCCATTTATCGTAAGTCTATTGATGCTTCGATGATATATACCAAATTTTACATCGAGCACTCGAACAGTATCAGAGATAGAGATCATTAATGATTTTCGCATAAATTAATGATGGCCGCCCATCCTTCCCGCCACTCAGAGGAACTGATGTGGCTATACATTGCAGATCTCTTGATACATCGATGCTGTATACCAAGTTTCGTATAGAACACTTGAATGGTATCAGAGATATATCATTGAAGATTTTGCATAAATTAAAGATGGCCGCCAAGGTTTTCACCGAATCAGGGAAACTGGTTTGGTCATTCCTTTGAAGTTTCTTGATGCATCGATGATCTATACCAAGTTTCACACTGAACAGAGAAATGGTACCTAAGATACACAAGATTAATGATTTCGCATAAATTAAATATGGCCGCCAAAGTTTCCAACCAATCAGGTCCAGATTCAATAGGGTTCTGGGTCATGAGCATATGGATGTGCAGTGCAAGTTTGGGGTGCCTAGGGTAAGTCGTTCTAAAGATATCTTGGTAACAAGAAACCTGTGATGGTTTCGCATAAATTAAAGATGGCCGCCAAAGTTTCTAACCAATCAGGTCCAGATTCAATAGGGTTCTGGGTCACAAGCATACGGATGTGCACTGCAAGTTTGGTGAAGATATCTTGGTAACGAGAAAGGTGTGACGGACAGACGGACGGACGGACAGACGGCCAGACGGACAGACGTACATGACGACGACAATACCCTTCGGCCAAATTTTGGCCGAGGGGTAAAAAACGGAGACAGATGTCCATTTTGTCCGGTACATGTTTGGATATCTTTATAGAAGGTACGAATCCATCGTCGAATAGACTCTCCGAAGTTATAATATTTGAGAACTTCGTCGAGAAAAGCCCAGGACACGGTGTCGAAGGCTTTCTCAAAATCCACAAGTAGTAATAGGCCTGGTATGTTTTTCAGTTTCGTCTCTAGCATTAGGTCATATACCAGTCTTATGTTTTCTCCAATGTATCTTCCTTGGATAAATCCCTTCTGGTCTTCGTGAATGAGCTTATCAAGAACTAGTTTTATTCTATTTGCAATGCAAGACGACGCAAGTTTGTATATAACGTTTAAAAGAGTAATTGGTCTCCAATTCTTGAGAAGATTTCTTGGTTTTCCTGGTTTTGGCAGGCATGTAATCACTCCTCGCCTTTGATTTATTGAAAGTTCACCTTTCTCGTACGCTGAGTTGATACAGCGTAGTACGAACTTTTGAGAGATCGTATGCTATAGGGAGAGAAAAAGTAAAAGAATGGCCATTATAAGATACATAAAATTTGATAACTACATCATTAGATTAATCTACTACAAGCATGGTTACATGCAAGCAAAGTTGCGCTCACGTTAAGCATACTCTCGGGCAGACTTAGAGTTACGCAATAACTTATGGCTTTGCGTAACTTTAAAGGCTTTGTGACATGGGTCGGCGTAGCTACGCTCACGCTAATTATGACTTACGCATGGACTTAAGCTTACGCACAGTTCGTGTAACGGTCCCCAGGGCTGTAGTATATCCTCATACTGGTCTAATTATTGCCCAGGACCCCCAATTACAATTATTGATTTTTTCCTTTTATGTATAATATTACATAATTGTGTATCCTAGCTGTCATCACTTAATTCTCTAACAGAGCTACATTATAAAGTGGAGAAAATGCAACCACTAAATTAGATGGGGTTCCAGATGGTAACAGTTTCTATGGATCACAAGTATATTTTTGAGTCAACTTTTACAAAATGCCATCAAGGTTGTTAACTGCTTTGATATAATAGATTACTTCAGCACTAGTATATAGGTGATACAATGTTCTTTTTTTAAATTTCACTTCGTGTGACAGAATTATTAGAAGACTTACTGTAAGCTGGGAATACATGTAATTATTTCACCAGACTGAAGTAATTACATCTGTTATGCTCATGCAAGGCAATCTATGAATGAAATATTACTAACCATCTCTACGTGATGACTCTGGGGAAAAAAACACAATGAAACAAAAGAATGGCGAGAATGAAGTTAGGCTGCTAACACAATGGGACATGGGGAGATACGGAATGAGGTTTCCATTCAATAAGACATTGTTGCTATTCCATAAGGATACAATCTTCATTTGTTATGCAATGAAGTTCAGGAATACATGCAGACTGTGTTCCAAGCTTGGAAACTTGTAATATTAATAATTGATAGCAGGTATAGAACATAACTGTGAGCACACAAGCCATCTGTCTGAATAAGCTTATTACAGTATTTCAACCTGCCTATAATTTATATCATCCACTAGTCTTCAACAGATTTAGATACAGTAAACTGTCTAATAGTATGTAAACTGCACAAAATTCAAGTTAATCATTTAACAATGGAACTGTGCCAATAACACTAGCATTGAGACCGCGGTTCACATTAGTTCAGTCAGAAAGTCTCTTTTCTATCTCCTTAACCCAGGAAATATTTTTAATCCAAGATAACTGGACTATTTTCGTTGTCAAAATTATAATAAATGCAAGCAATTGGTCCTTAATCCTCCTTAAGGGAGCGTATCAATATTAAGAACGTTGAACGCGTTCGATTTTGAACTGAATGGAGTTCATTTTCTGACTCATTCAGGACATTATTGACGAAGTCAGAGTCAGAAAATGAACTTACCTGCATTCGTTTTTGAACTGAAGTGAACGCATAAAATGAACGTTCGTTTGATAAAATGAACGTTCGTTTGATAAAAACAAATTCTGCGTTCATTTGGAAAGAAAATGAACGCTGCATTCATTTGGTAAGAAAATGAAAGCTGTTAAAAAATATCCAGTCGCATGTCCCTCGTCTTTGAACGTTCGCACTTTTACAGATCAAAAGTTGACAATTAGGTATTGCTTATTATTGAAAGCGAATAAAAGGTGAAAGGCTAACCGTCCGCTTATTTTTGCTCCATTTTAGAAAAAAAAACACGTTTATTTTACGGTTACTGATCGTTGTGTGGTATTCACGCGAAATTATGTGACCCACACCAGCGCCGCGCTTGTCTGTCCCCACTCAAATGTTCAATCTAGTTGTCAAAAAAAGCACAGATCGTTTTCCAACTATATGTATATTTTATTCTCCATTCGAATTGTATCTGTGGCAATGTAAATATGCAAATTGTTGTGGAGAAGTGTTGACGAAAACTCGCTTTCTCGCACGTCCGCGTACCGCATGGCAAAATCGAGAGAACCTGCATGTCGGGAACGTTCTTTACTTTCTTCATCTTTCCAGAATTTACTCCTCAATTAAATAAGGTACGTATGTAACTTCTGCCATAATGTCAGCATTGATGATGAATATATTGAAGAATGTTCTATTGCGATAAAGCGCCCATATGCGGCAAACAATCTTATATGGAGGCGATCATTACTGGGGACGCCACAAAATATATTGGGACGATTACCCTTGGAATGAGTATCTTTTTTTATTGAATAAGCCCAATATTATAAGAAATTAGTTGTTTTAATATTTATTGTATCTTACCATAGAGACTGCAATAGTGAGCTACCATTTACAACCCTGTATGTTAATTCGCCATTACTGGCAAAATGATTTTAACTATTTTGTTACAGACGCTAGATATTCGTCCGTACCGTACGCGACTTCGTTTGTTGATGAGATAAAGGGAAAGAGCTGAACAGTACTACAAAAAAGACTGTTTAAATTGTTCTACGAATATTTTTTTTATTTTTCATCTGAAATACTTGCTTACTCAACTTTTACAAATGATTGATATAGTTATCTGACATTTGTATTACTTCCTACACAACGTTACACGCGGAGCGACAAAGGTAAAATTTGCTTCTATTTCTCAGCTTTAATACCAAGTCTAGTTCGAGTTTATATATTTACCATACCGTGTGTTCATTTACTGGATTGTCTACAAAGATATGAATATTACAATTACTGTCAATATGTATTTTGCCTTGGAGATGGCCACAGCTATCCCTCCTAAACTGAAATCGGAGTATACGAGTCGCGTTTTATATGTTGTCGTGGCAGATTAATAGGAAAATAAATATTTTTAATTGTTTTAATTTGTATATAGCATTTTGTAAATGCTGTAGGCCTCTATTCCGTATGTATTGAACCACGCCGAACATAAAGTTGATGAATGTCCAGCGTTCGAATCGACGAGATTAGATTCAGTGAAAACTTGTACCATTTCGCGCCAAATCATGCAGTGCACGAGGTCATGCGATTCGCGCGAAATTGGACCGGGACACGTGGCAGTGGGAGGTAGCCAGACCCGGTAAAGAATCTAGGTTCGGCGCCTATCACATTCAGCATTATTGTATAACGGCAGGTAAGTGAGGAAATAATACAATCATCGGATACCACATCTATACTGACTCGACTGGTTTTGTTACGGAATAAACGACTTATTACTGTAAAACAAAGAGTGATTTCACGACGTGTTCCAGAAGCTGTGTGATTCGCGCCAAATCAGGCTGTGACCCGTTGGCAGTGGAAGGTGGTCAGGCCGAGAAAAGAATCTTGCTTCGGCGCCTATTACATTCTGCGTTATTGTATAATGGCAGTTAAGTGTGAATGTAATCAGCCGATACCACATCTTTTTACTGACTGGATTGGTCCCGACATGAAATAAACAACTTATTACTGTGAAACAAAGAGTGATTTCACGACTGTTACGGAAGCATGATTACTCAGCAGGCGTGAGCAAAGTTGCCATGCAGTGCGCTTGGACGGAAGCGTACAAGGTGATAATCGGTTTTGTATTTAAAATATCTCTTGCCCAGTCTGCGCTGTGTGTGTTTTTCGGATTGTCACAATGAAGCATCCCGTGAAAGATTCCAGTTTATTCTTCACAGTGGCCATTCATCAATATACTGAGCAATCTACTTCCAAAAACTCCTGCAGAAAATACCCCCCGACTATTTTCCCGGTTCAACTTATCGCACAGCTTTCACAGACACGTGCGCGAAAGAAGTTTTGAGTTTGGTAAAGAGAGGTGCGAACATCTTTTGTAAAGAAGGGGGCCGTAAAAATCCATCAAACATTTTTTTCTTTTGCGTATTTGAAGGCTTAGGTTTTCTGGTTGTGAACTTGAGTGTTATATTATTGAAGTTGTATTGATTAAATCATCTAAGATCGGATTATAATAATAGGATAATAATATTGTTGGAATTATTTCATTGTTATATTTTCCATTTGTAATTTCAGATATCCTTGGCCACGTTATTTGACATCGACATAGAGCACATAATATTGGCACAGATTCCATAGGCTGAGAGATTCTGATCTTCACACAGGAACTGAAAGTACTAATGTTTTTGCAAACTATACTTGTAGCCAACTTGAATTGAATATAAGGAAACTGACAGGTTTGCAAATTTGTTCACCAAAAATTCACCATACAGTCTGGACTCCCCATCAATCGACGATGCAGGATTCGTCGTCTATGGAGCTGGATCCCCATGTAGCAACGGAGCCGTTTCTCTATCGCTCAACCGACCTTTGTCTCCATCGCCTGAACTGGCGTGAGCTCACAGAGCCGAGACTTAATCAGCGTTCAGATTATTTGGTGAGGAATGATCTTCCTCACAAAATAATCTAATTCCATTTCAGTAAAACTGACAGTTAATGAAGATGATATAACATATTATTCTTTGTATTTCTGCTTAGAACTACATTCTATGCCTCATTGGCACTTTTCAGTGAATGTCAATATCAACTGCAAATATTCGTTTTATTTCCTGTACCATTATAATGCATTATTAGCCAGTATATATTAACGACTTTGAAACGATTAATTTTTAATCAGTCTTGTCTAATTCAACATTAAAGAAGCAAATCCCTCCTTGTGGGATCGGGTTTGTGAAATGAATGTGGGATGGTCTTAATCGGCTCACGAAGATGACTTATTTGTTTTCATTCAGAAAGTGAGACCTTTCATAGTTGTGGGGGGAATTTGAAATTAATTGTTGCCCAGATTCAATCTTCATCGTCGTTTGAACTCTTTCAGAAATATGAGATTCTACTCAAGAGAACGAATGGTGTGGATTCATTGCGAATTGATTGTACACTTCATGTGGAGTGATACCAAAGCAGTTGATATGTTTATGTATAAGCTGATGAGAATTCCATAAACACGTAAAGTGTATACTGAAAATTGTCTCAAACATACTAGTGAATGATGCCGAATGGTGCACGACAGCAGCATGAGCCGTGGGAGAACCTGGAATTATACTCAAGAAGCTGACACAGACGATTGCGGGTCAGGCACAAAAACGTTTATCTCGAAAGTTTTAACAGCTTGGTGAGGGAGGGGGATTATAAGAAAGATTAAAAAACTGTAAAAGAAAACCTCACCATCTTGATCTGATCTTCCAGGCTTGGTATGTCGTGCAGCCACATATATTCTGTCCCACATGTACTCACCTGTTTTATCTCATTTCGAACAGAATAGTGCATTTGATATTATCCAATCAACAAGTATATCCATAGCATATTGACATATAGGGAATCCACATTTTATTAAACTGTAAAATTAGATCCATCTATATAAATTGTGGATGTACCCATATAATATTCATCTGGCTTCTTTCTGGATTATTTTTTCAGACGAAAGACTGCTGGAGAATTTGTCACTTCATGAGGAGAAATCCACTGAACACACATAAATTCTATCTAAACGCTAAGTTATTGAATCGCGAATCGTTCATCTATATATCTAAACATGGAGGTACCCCCATGATCCAACAAAAATCATACAATAATACAATAGCAAGTCCTGATTTTAAACAGTTGGAATAAACTGTTTGTCGCTGCCGATTACCTGATTTGAGCGATTTCCTGGTCGTCATCCAGCTTCTCTTGGGACTGAAAATATACTAACCATTGATATTCTAATCACCAGTTTATCATGGTTATTACATTTGTTGCTCAAAACATTTTATTTACAACCAAAAAAGCTTTGGTAAAAAAAAAAAGGTTTACAGATGATCCAAACTTGCCATACACATGAATTATCGACTGTTGTTCCCGTATCGGATTGTCGACCGTTTCCCGCACCATCTTGTAAGAACTCCGTTGAAAACGCTTCGTCCCGTGTTTATTCTTTCCCTATAATGGAACTATCAATCGTTTTAACCTTATATTTGTTAAAGACGAAGTCGAAATAAATCTCATTTCCCATATCAACATCACCATTATCAATACGGCGAATTTTAAAAGCTTCTCGGCTCGTTCATCAACCCCGACAGATGATTAAAAATCTGAAAATAGGACATATACATATTAGTACAGATGTATTCTGTTCAAGTGAAACGAGAATAGGATGCAAAGAATATTGAGGGAATTAAGCTATACGAACAGATATTGGGGTGATCAGGGTATATAATTTTAAAATTATTTTAGAAGGCGTAGCGCAGTACTCCCAATAACGGGGTTCGTGCATGGCCCATTTACAAATATCTTTCATCTTGAAGGTTCCCGAAGATTTGACCTTCACTTCGCGGACGTGCAAGGAAACACCCTGGAAGATAGAAACGCCGATTGTACAATGAAAACCAAGTCGTTCATCGGCGATTGTCTACAACATAATTATTATAATCTTCCTTGTTAATCCCATTCAGTCGTACAAAGGCCTTCACAATAGATAGAACCATTTGCAGAGCCTTGGATAGCAGCCTACGATGGAGCCTGGAAGACCGGCTCCATGATGGAGCAGTCTCCATGAATCTACCAAGATAAGACTGTATATATAACTTTACTCTCAAATCTAGATAAAAATTGTTTCACAAGTAGAAAGAGGAAATATCATTCAAGTAGTCACAAATATAGAAAGAGGTTGAGAGAGGAATATAGCAGACTCAAGTTACAGTCGGCGACTTCGGTTTACGGTACGGTAAAACTCCACATTCAGGGAAAATCTGGCCAAATAACGGGCGTAAGCATACAAACGCGTAAACAAAATACCAGCTAATCATATGTCTTAATGTGTATGCATTTTAGTCCTATGGACAAAACTGAGCAATAATAAATCTATCTATCTATTTGTTACCATGAAAGAATCCAAATTAAACTCGCCAGCATTATATACTTGCTGCAGCAGACCCATTTCTCAACGTCTGCTAACACTCGCAAGATTTAGGTACCGGTTATTCAATGTCGACACACACTCGTAAATCTCAACAACGAACATGCGGTGGTATTAACAAGAAAGAACGTTCAAGCAGAGAACGTTCGTTTATATTTTGGAGGCTGAAATATGAACGTTCATATATATTTTGGACGCTAAAATATGAACGTTCAAACAGAATGAACGCACCCGAGTTCATTTCTGAACTATCGAACGTTCGTTTTCAGAAGTAGCACGAACGGACGCCAGTTCATTTTCTGACGCCATTCCTTAGAAATGAACGTTCTTGATATTGATACGCTCCCTAAGTAGGATAAGTTGATCCATACTTATCATATTTACACCAGTTATCAGTAGTTAAAAGTAAAATTCCACATGTTAAAGATGTAATCAGCCTCAAAATGGATGGAGTTTGTAAACTCTCTCCTATGCGTTGTGATTACCAAAGCATCACGTATTATATTTGATGATATACAACGAATGCAAGAATATCTTTGAAACATTTGAAACTCTGCCTGCTTCGATGAGTTTTCTGATTCGCCATTGAGTGTGTGTTGTACGCGGACACAGCGATGCTCACAAATCTGAATGCTGCACAGCTGCAGCCATGGGATAACGCCATAGCTCGTGCTTACAGTTCGGTAATGTCGAATAGCATACATTGGTAAAATGCACCACACGTGTTTTCACTTGTTGACACGGCCATAGAAAAATAAACGGCATGCCATGCTGTTTATTTTTAAAGATCAATTCCTTATATTTTCTCGTGAATGGTAGAAACAAGTTTAGTTTATTGTTGTCAAATGTGTCTTGTTTTGTACCTGTTGTATACAGGTGTCACTTTCGTTGAGTTTGAGAGACATTGATTTTAGCCCAGATTTGAGGCTGATTACATCTTTAAGAGAGCCCACGGCACTGTCTCAATGCATTTGCCTGGGCTACTAGGGCAGCTGTATTGTTAGGGTTAAAGTTAAACCCTTGTGCTGTCAACTCTGGATAAACACAGAGCTACACTGTCATGTTCCCAGCGTCGACTCCGGACATATACGTTCCGAGAAACCATCAGACGTTTGATCGTCCTTCGAAACAATTTGGAGCCACGTGTGGAAAAATCAAACCACACGCAGCTCACTCAAACTAAAACGTATTATTTCATTAAATATTTCACGTGAGTTCAGTGTTTATTACTAAAAAAGATGCTTAATTATTTGAAGATTTGTCTAAAACAGAGCATCAGTTATTCAAAAAAGTTTGTTGAAATGCATAAAAACGCACCTTGTTTACAACCTTCTAGTTCTAAAACGAAATCCAGGAAAACACTCTCCACGATCAAGATATCAAATTGAAGGGCAACAATGGTCATGTGTTTCGACTCTTTCATTCGTTCGCGAAAATTCTGATCACTTGACGTAACCCGACTTCCTGATTGGTCAAACTGCTCATTAACATAAACGCATGCACCATGGCAGAATTCGACAGAGTCAGAATGACGTTTGGTTTCGGTGGGCGAAGCCACATGTTACGTAAACAATAGGAATTTTACCGATTGATGTGGAATGTTTAATAAATTTTCAATATTCGTTATGCTACGAGCAATCAGGAATACATATTGTGACATCTATAAGAATTAGACAAGTTATGTAGTCGAGATGAAGCAAAACAGACCGTCCATCGGTGGTATTCTGAACGTGATAAAATTCCTTATGTGAGTTTTACGGTAAACTATTTTTGCCGAATTGTGATTCCTAAATATTTCTAAAGCTGTAAAATGCCAAATATGTTTTGAATGTATGTTCAGTGTTTCAAATTGATGTATCGTGCATCAAATACCATCCATTATTTCAATTAATTTATCAATTCCAACTACTAAACAGTCACCATTTTTGAGCCCATTTTGAACAGTTCAACTCTGCTTGACAGCCTGGCACTCAGACTTCGACCAGCGTATAAGTGTCTGACAGCACTAGGGTTAAAAGATTAACTTGAATTGGGAATTCAATCACAGCAAGTGCATTTTCTCAAGTTTAACATGGATACTGGAATGGTAAATGCAATTTTAACATGGTTACTGAAGTGGTAAAGACACTTTTTTAACGTGGATACTGGAGCGGTAAAGACATCTTTAACATGGATACTGGAGTGTTAAAGACAATTTTAACATGGATACTGGAGTGGTAAATGCAATTTTAACATGGATAGTGGAGTGGCAAAAACAATTTTAACATGGATACTGGAACGGTAAATGCAATTTTAACATGGTTACTGAAGTGGTAAAGACACTTTTTTAACGTGGATACTGGAGCGGTAAAGACA
>JAVTVY010007388.1:0-43131 GCA_036873755.1 Hanleya hanleyi | reverse complement strand
TCCATTTCATCTAAGACCGTGAAGGTGAAATTGACTACGTGATTGCGTTTTCCAAATTTTGTCCCATCACCGCTCAGTTTGACTCTGATTTCATGTGTTCTTTTGAATCTAACATCTGGATTTGATTCCGTGGATAGAATAATTTGCTTAATTCTTTCTTCTAATTTCACTATCAGTGACTGCTGTGCACCAACAATGGAAAATGGCAGTTCTTTGACGTCTGAATTAGAATTTATTTCCGACACTCTTTTAAAAAATTGGTAGGAAGTCGGGATTTAATCAATTACAAGCGTCTAGTCCGTCATTCATAATCCAGCCGTCGTCCATTAGAGAATATCCGCGTCCATAATCCAAAGACCTATTCCATTTCCATATAACAGTATTAGCGCCAAATTCAAAAAGACAATCATAGTATACATAAACATAGGCTTGTTTTCTGCAAGAGAGAAACAGTTTTCAATGATGCCGGCAAGACATCATGATGTTCCAAAATATCAATCCGTATCGCTGATCAGTATTCTTAATTCATAATATTCGTTATAGAGTCGTCATCTAAAAAATGAGGTATCTCAGTCACGCTTTGATTGTGACTGTTCATATGAGTACCATGAGGATCTTGAAGTACATGGGCTCATACGGCCCCTAGACCCGGGTTAAGCGGAATTAGACACACGTTACGAAACGTAGCGCCATAGATCTTGCACACTACGTTCGTATTTTGTTATCAGCATTGGATATGTATCGCCAAATTTGAGAAACTTTGAGTGGAGGCGCTTGGTGGAATAGCCATGTTTTATAAGTTTCTGCAACAATGTTTTGAGGCGTTGATTAAAATCATCACATTTAACACAGGATCTAGCAAATGCTACCAAGCGAGATATGCATACGCCATATGCAGGTCCCACTGGAATATTACTATCCAGAAAGGGATAGTTTACGATGTCGAAATTGTAATCATCTCGTTTGTCATAAAGTCGACGAGAGAGAATGCCCGCTTCATTTTTATAGAGGTAGAGATCTAAATAAGATGTGCCTGTAGGACTATCTGTTTCCTTCAAATCCAGTGAAGGTGGATATATATCCTTCACTGCATCATTTATATAGCGATTATCCACAGCGAGAAGATCGTCTATATAGCGTTTGGTGAATGAGAAGGAACGGGCTTTGAATGGATCGGTTTTTGAAAGTGCCTGCATATAGTCATATTCATAAGAGACATTCATGGACATATTCATAACACTCATGGACAATTCATGCATGAAGGCATTGGAAATGTTAAAACGATCTTTCACGTATATTAACTTGTCAATGTTATCAGATGGTTTAGTTGTATTTCCGGCTACATTTTCCGCGCCAGACAAATCTACAGTTTCAGTTTCATCATTTATTTCATTATTTAATGTTACACTGACTGGAGACACTCCATCAGCAATAACAAAATATAGCGCTCTTTTGCACCGTCTCTTAAGTTGTTCATCACGGCGATACCTCTGTGAACTTGAATACCTTGAAGGGGTGTCAAATTTATTTTTTCGTTGTTTCGGACTGATCTGCAAACGAACTGCTTGTTGTACAAGCATTTTCGCGCGTTTGATGCTTTTTCTGTACATATTTTGTTTTTTTGTTTCTCTCTCTTTCTCTCTAACACAGAACGCGCGGCCTTCATTTCCGAATGAACTTTTTCCAGCTTTGATGTGACTGCCGGTACCATGTTTGCTAAATCTATGTGGATTGGATTGATATTGTGCTTTCGTAACATTGTCTACAGAAAAATATGCGGTTTTGCTATTAGAAACGTACTTCTCAAATGTTGCCCATAGGGAAGAGACCTTGACAGGCAGGCCCATACAGCGGTGCATGTTGAATATAAGTACAATGTGTAAAATACCAAAATGACAATGTAACAGCTCAAGTTGATCAAACTATTTGAAATCCACCATATAAAAACGGGATAAACTACTAAAACAATAATCACACACAAAAACAAAACTCTAGCTGAAACCAGTCTCACATATCCATTTGAAACCAGTCAGCTGATAAAGAATCGAGAACTAAAGTTAGGACTTCAGAATTTGAAGGATCTGGGCTAACTCTCTTTGATTACCGAATTCTCGCTAAAAATTGAAAAAAGAAAGTAAACCCCCGATGTCTGAGACACTCAACTATTGAAGGGGTGAAGTCCACCAAAGGTCGCCGTTCGACGAATCCAAATGTTATGGTTTCACGATTCACATAGGCATAGTCGCCATGTCGGTTTGCGATTCTATGCCACCAATCCTCACCCAGGATCTTGTCCAGGTCATGGACGTCTGATGGACGATATACCTGTCGAGCTCATCCTGTAGTACCTGTAAGGATTCCCTTTTCAATGAGATGGTTACAGGCTTGTCTCTGGATGATCGGCAGATTAATTTTGAGAATCTTTCCCACGTGAACAGCGTAATTGTTCCTTGATAGTGTTCGCCAACTGTATGTTAAACAAATGGTCTGAATCGCCTGCGGGTTCGCGGTTAACAGTTTCTGTATTTCGTTTCCGTCATATTTCTTTGGCCACCCTATGTACTGCACCCGGTGCTAGGTGTATCCAGACAGAATGTTTGAATCAGTTACTTTGATATCCCAAAGTTTATTTTTTGACCAGTTGGTTGCGCGTGAGCCTACCCTTTGCGATTGTACAACAACTGCTTGAGGATGTGCTAACTTCCAGTAATTTATGGGCTCTTTCTTTCGTAGAACTGGCGGCATCTTTCTAGGTTAAATGAACATAAAAATGTTATTCCCTGTCTCCGAAGAGAAATAAATGAAATGTGTGGTAATGAAAATATACGTGGATGAAATATTGCAGTTCTGCAAATTCGTTTTCCTCGAAAAACGTACACCCAAACAACGAATGATAGGTAAATTCAGCGATGTCTAGTTTCCATCATCTAACAATTGCATAAATCGGTTGTAAGGAGCCTCGTATTCCTTTATTAATATGGCAGAGGCATCGACCCAAGGAGCCGTAGAATGCGGCGAGTTGCTTCAATAACAAGGGTCGTTATCGGCATCGTTCATTTGATCTATAAAATATCAATATGCCAATATTTCACTTACAATGCGAATTTGCAGACGTAGCAAGAGTTTCATCTACAAAACACTCATTTAAATCCGCTCGAAAATACCTTGTACTTCTACTCGTCTATTTGCTGCTACTTCAATTAATTTAATGTACCTGACAAGATAGTCAAAACTGATTTGAATTTAAATACATTTTGGTTAAACTGAAGGAGACATTTTCCAATTTGAAACTATTTTGACTGGATTGTATTTTTTAAGCAACCCCCACCCCACCTCCATCCCGCATTGCAAGAAATGAGCTCTTCGAGAGCATTGTTCAAAATGTCATATCCATCGCACATGGGTTGAACAGCCTAAACATATCAACTTTTGATCTAAATTTTGAATGTTTATATACCAAATTAAAATCTGATATCAAGTTAGTGGTTTTTATACATATTCAACTGCATCCTGTAGAAGTTTCTACTTACATGGTTTAATCTTTCCAATAGAAAATAGCTGAATCTCTCCGAATGCGAAGACCGCGAATGAACGGACATGTTGATGCCGTCGATGGTCTGCACGGGGACCTAATATGGGCTCCAGAGTGTAGGTCATATTTGTAATATTTATAAAAAAGTACTAAACAAAATTTCATGACTTCTACTAATTATGAGATGACAAATGAGTCTGAAAATAAATAAACAATATACTTATATATGTTTGCCGATATTTACAGTGTTTGTAGTCATTTTTAATGAATCTTCGGTGCATCCAGATTGTTGGTGTGTACTCCATTGTACCCTCCATGCTCACATTGATTCAATTCAAATAGGAACCGAGCTGCATGTTAGAGCATTTTGAATTGGTTTACTATACAAATACCACTAATTGCGGTTACAAAATTTCACCAATCATAATGAATTTTACACATGCAGTCGAGAAGACCTTTCTCCAACTTATACAGAGCGAACCAGGCGTTTTCGTACCCTATGACCGAATAATACAGAGATAAAATGTAACCTTGTATGTGGGTCACCGGGCTCCATGTTATTTAAATGGCTTGTGTCGTTGAAAAATAGGTGTTGAAGACATCAAAAGTGCGGTTTGAGAAATTACTAACTGAGTAAATTTATTTAATATATATTTGCGATAACAGCATAGCTGTTATTTGCCATGCCAACCAGACTTCCCAAATGAACGGCCTCACATATTAAATCCCTATATGGGCAATGTGACTGACTGTGACGTTTCGCTGTATGACTCCATGCATACGGACTTTTCGATATGTGTTACAAGCCACTAACGAGGACGTCTATATAAAGTGGTAATCATGCTCCGCTCTGTTCTTAATTTCTGTATTTCATATTTCTGTGACGGAAATTGAGTTCCAAGAAACGCGCTATCATTTTCTGTCCTCGAATCGTACCCCTTTTCGAAAATTATGCTTGTGATATCTAAAAAAAATGAACTCATCCGTGCTCTCATGCAACAGAATGACAAGCTTATAATAATGCTCTGTGTATGAACCTCTAAGGATATTCTCCATCCCCGCCCTGATTGCCCACCCCACCCAACCTCACCCCTGCGCCTTTGCTTTTTATTACATATTCAACAAGAAATACTTGTACTTAGTATTATATAGCGAAACGAGGAAGAAAAATATCTGAAATCTAGCTGCATTTGTATCCAACGTTGTGGCAGTTAAATTATACACGGGAATACATATGGCTGCCATGTTTGTATAACTAGTATGGCGACACTATGTTTTTCATTTATTTTCTTCACTCTAACAGGTAAATAAATAATGAAATTTAAGAAAATCTACCACTACAAATGAAAGTCTTCTACTTCCTTACTTTACTTTAGAAAGTTAAAAGACTATTATCACCTGTAAGAACACACCTGATCGGGTCAAACAGTACGGTAGTAGATCGGGTCAAACAGTACGGTAGTAGATCGGGTCAAACAGTACGGTAGTAGGCTCTTTGGCCGAAAGATTATATTTTCGCTGCCAGTTAAAGCAAATATACCCTGCTTGGATTACATATGCGACTTGGTAAATAAATTAAAGAGATTCGCTCGTAAACTGGGGCGCGGAAGAAGCATTGGTGTTGCATAATGTGTCAATATTGATTCAGGTTAAGAAGAACAAAGAGGCTTCCTCGTACACCGAGAAACCAATTGTGGGTTTGTAACAAACACATACAACTACAACACATATAAGGGAAGACTCAATGAAACACCTGTCTTCCTTAAATCCAATATTTACTTTATAATACTCGATGTAGGGAGTGCAAGAATAAGTTCACATTGAATGCAACACGGAAGAAGAGATTAATTTATATATTAAAAATAATGTTCACAGCTGGAATTGCTCTGAATACTCTCTGTGTTGTGGAATCGCGGGCGCTACACACACAGTCTTAAGAAGATGCTCACGAAGACACACTGCAGCTGCTGTCGAACATAGGCAGGTATAGTCATTTACCTTCTTGTGTTAGCCCAGTAATGGCTGTAGGCTCGAATGGATGTGTAATCGACTACAGCCCAGGGTCCTCCTATACACAATTCAACCCACGCATTGGAACTTCGAATGCCATTGTCCAATATCTGAACTGCACACGAAATAAAACGGCAGCGAATAGTGATAAACTATACCTCGTTTTCCCCTACATTGGTCCTTCTGCCAACTGCCAACTCTCAACAGATATCATCATCAATTGATCACGCTTTCACGCAGTTTAAGAGACATATTTTGAATCTCAGCGTAACAAAGACAGCAATGCGCGCATATCATCGAACACGCCCGAAAAATCACGCATGCGCCCCAACGGTTGTGATCAATGACACCGCCATCTCCGGCAAAAAGGGAAATTTACATGACTGACAGTTGAATGGCGGTCAGCTGAATATCCAAATCCCCGAGAATCTTGAACAATTGATGATAACTTAAGAATGAGGGAATACCGAGAGTTCTAACTTCGAGGGAAATGACAAAAGATTACAGGAATAATAACGAGGTACATTTTATTATCACCAGCTTTTGTATTCTTGTATGTGCAGCCGTTGAAATCTCCAGAACGCAGGCGTTTCGGAAGTCAAAATTTCATGGTATGAAATGTAGGGGAGTACCTGCAGCTGTGTAGGAAGAAAGTCCACGCCCACCTACACAGCAAAGGTTCTATAGCTACTTCTTGTGTTAGATTACCTGACTTTGGTTATGTGATGTGAATATGATACTGTTCTCAGTATTTTTCTTTGTTCGATGATTTCGTGTTTATTTTCAGGATTTGACGAAGCAATGTGCCTAATGTCAAGTTTCCCCCAAGTGAACACTCTCAGGTATAGCTAGGAATATTGAGAATAGAAATGAAAAGCCACCAAGCGGCAGAAATTACTTTCGAACGATAAATCCTAGCTTCACCTTTCAAAGCAGCTTTTAAGACTGTGATTACACGTTGTGGGAAACATATTTTAGTCAACCAACACCGGATATCGCTCCGCCATAATGGAGACACACGATTCGCAAGCCATCTTATGGATGGCGGAGTGTACGCAAATGATTTCATATTTCAAGAAGGGACCCGGATGTAGTCAGACTGAGTGGTTTGCACTTGCAATTTCGTCTCTGTTATTTGGAGTATTTCTGGGGTTTAAAGCTAGTATTAGTGCAGATTTCTTGTGTAGTATTTTTCGTGAACGTTTTTGGCAATTGTGCGTGGTGAAATTTTGAGTTGATTCGTCAAATTTTCGCTGTTCGTGGCGGTTTTTGTTTTTGTCTTGGTCAGCCTGGCTGGGATGATCTCGATCACCATATTTCAGGTGTAGATAGAGGGCGCTGTATTGAATATAACATTGTCATACGGGGCTTTTGGGTCTTCGAAGCACTGTGTTGATTAGCTCCGGTGTAAGCCTTGTTCCATACTACGTGAGAACAACGCTACGGCTGTAAACCAGTCACCAGATCGAGTTGTTGGGAAATTGCCGTACGGGCAATATTTGCCGAACCAATTGACCATAACCAATAAAATAATTCGATTCTATGTCCACTTACCTTTCATAAAAATCCTTGTTTATGAGTGACCGTCCGTTTTTAGCTTGGCAAGAGATCGAAACTCGGACGAGGGGGGTTAAACTGTCCATGTAAAACTTATCGATGTAAAGATGGCCGAGATGTGGACAGTTTTAACTCCCTCGTCCGAGTTTCGATCTCTTGCCGAGGTAAAAACGGACGGTCACTCATAAACAAGGATTTTTATGAAAGGTAAGTGGACATAGAATCGAATTATTTTATTGGTTATGGTCAATTGGTTCGGCAAATATTGCCCGTACGGCAATTTCCCAACAACTCGATCTGGTGACTGGTTTACAGCCGTAGCGTTGTTCTCACGTAGTATGGAACAAGGCTACACCGGAGCTATGTGTTGATATATAGCGCGGGCTCTTTGTAAAACTGTTAGCATCTTTTTGTTTGTTCGAATTAAGTATTCCTGGACCTCCCTGGGTGGGAGTTTTGCTGTGTTTGTTTTTGTCTTGGTCAGCCCGGCTGGCCTGATTTTGACGTGGATCACCATTTTCCTTGTGAGGATAGATGGCGCTGTGTTGATTATAACATTGTCATACGGGGCGTTTTGGGTCTTCGAAAGCACTGTATTAATATATAGAGCGGGTTATTTGTAAAACTGTATTAATATATAGAGCGGGTTATTTGTAAAACTGTTACCGTTATTATCAACAATCATCTGTATTACGAATACTGATCGTTGATGCAGATTTGATGATACATCATATTGGTCAATTGAAAATGTTTGTCCGCCTCTGTGCTGTAGGAAATTAGCGTAATACAGTAGTCAAAAGTTTTACAAATAGCCCGCGCTATATATTAACAGTGGCCTCCAAATTACAGCACATATAAGGGCATACACAAAAGCCCCGTAGGACAGTGTTATATTCAATACAGCGCCATCTTCCTACACAAGGAAAATGGTGAACTCACACAGTTTGATTGTCATAGCACTAAAAACTAATTATTAATTATAGACTCCCACTCAGGAAGCTCAAGAAAAGATTAATTCGGACAAATAAGCAAGAAAATCGCAGTTGTCAACAGTTTACAAATAGCCCGCGCTATATATGAACAGTGTCTTCAAAGACCCAACAGCCCCGTATGACCGTGTTACATTCAATTGAGCACCATCTACCTACACAAGGAAAATGGTGATCTAGGTCAACTCAAATGGGATGACCAACACAAACAAAAAATTTAAAACCGCCGCGAACAGCGAAAATCTGACGAGTCAACTCAAAATTTCACCATGCACAGATGCCAAAAACGTTCACGAAAAATACTACACAAAAATGTGGAATAATACCCGCTTAAAACCCCAGAAATACTCAAAACAACAGAAACGAAATTGCACGTGTAAATCACTCGGTCTAACCTTTTTAGGGTTATTTCTTCTTACCTACCATATTATATGGAAAAGGTACCCGACAAGTAGCTACAACATGTAACCTAGTGATGACGTTTATATTGACCTTATATTGTCACTAGGTTACAAGCCGCTGCAAACCACATTTGTCTTTTATTTTCCGTATCAAGTTACGGCAACATACCTATCATTTCTTGGTAGATGGTATCATTTCGAATAGCGGTGACACACTGCCCGCAAAATCCGCTGCCGATTTCATCGCATTTCAGTCAGTTTTTCCAGCAGCTCCCGCTTCGATCTGCAATTTGTCTTCCATGTTTCTTTTCGAAATGAACTGCGCATGCGCCAATGCCGTGACCTTTGTAAAACTTTCTCACTGTTTTAGGAGATGTGAGAGATTTTAACGACACTCTATTGTAGCCCTTATGTCCCTTGACAAAGGGTTTGTTACAATTAATGCACTTATCCATGCTTAACTTTGACAAGTTAAAAATCGTCTGCTACCACGCTTTCCGGTTTTACAAAGGTCACGGCATTGGCGCATGCGCAGTTCATTTCGAAAAGAAACATGGAAGACAAATTGCAGATCGAAGCGGGAGCTGCTGGAAAAACTGACTGAAATGCGATGAAATCGGCAGCGGATTTTGCGGGCAGTGTGTCACCGCTATTCGAAATGATACCATCTACCAAGAAATGATAGGTATGTTGCCGTAACTTGATTCTTTATACCATACGGAAAATAAAAGACAAATGTGGTTTGCAGCGGCTTGTAACCTAGTGACAATATAAGGTCAATATATAAACGTCATCACTAGGTTACATGTTGTAGCTACCCGACAAGCTGTATTGAACACTGTGTTCCATATTTGAAGACGAGACACTGTTCTCACTAAGATCGTAAAGCGCAAATGTGCGACATTTTACTGAAGTCAGCTGAGACGTTGGAAGTTTGAGGAACTTAATAATGTAAATTTTGAAGAAGGACGAGGTAGACGTCCGGCATGGTTAAGTTATTTCTACGGAAGTCTCTTATCGCCATGATTCCCTAAATGGAGCAAATCTCAAGATAAAATGAGTCCGCAAAAAGTGCGACCTAATAGAACATATTACCTCTGCTCGATACGTATTTGCGATCTGGAGCATTTGCGTTTGGAAATCACCGAGGTGCCGTTCATGCAATTGAGCGTCTTCGTGGTCTCGTAGTCTAATCAAGCACAATGATTACATGGCATCCCCTACCCTCGTGCTACATCAGATATTAATTGGTCAGATTTGAAATTCATTAGGCAGACATTTTCTATTGAAACACTGTCATTGTAATGCAGTTTCCCTAAACCTCTATAACATCGCATAATACTTACCAGTAGTTGGTGTCTCGGGACGGCTACTTGAACGGTTGCCTGTTTTTGCTCTGTTGATAAAGTAATCATTTACTGCAGTCTGTAAATATAAGTAGTTGTCTACTTTGGAGGTTGTAAAACAATATCTAAAAAAAAATCTTTTTGGCGTCGCGTATACAAAACTGAAATCTACAACAGTGATATTTATAATTTTTCGAGCCTCGAATAACTTTTATTTTCCACCATATACACACTAGAAAAAAACCACAATGGAGTAAAAAAAAATTGTGGAAGCCAGCCATAACCAAGCTAGAAAGCTTTTTCGAGGCCGTATTGATCCACATATTGGGGCGGCTCATTCTGATGTCGTTTGTCTACGTTTTCGTCAAATATGGTTCGCCAATTTTTTTTAGCAGCTCAGTAAAGGCTAACTGCCAGGTTAATTTGCTTCGTTGATCCTACAATATTTTTAGGTTATTACATTGATTCACCGGTGTCAGTACGAGTCAAGATTCATTTCTGCAATTGTCTGTTCAAGCCGGTTGATCAGCAGATATTTCTCCGTATTGGATTAATCAGCCCGTCAGATTTCCTCGTTTATTCACTGTTGTACTGAAATATGACTATGTGAGCCGAAATAACAGAAGACGGTGATGGTACTGGATTAGTAAGCCTCTTTGACTATGGCTATTTGAGCCTCATTGTCCGTTTTATCATACTGGTATCGGATTAATTAGCCAGTAGCACGATCATGAAAAAATGGCTACTTGAGCCACATAGCCTGTTGTGTCATGTATTTTTATTGGATTAATCATCCAGTAGCATGACCGTGTAAAATATGGCTACTCGAGCCACATTGGTTGTTGTATCATATTGGTATTGGATTAATCAGCCACTAGCACCGCCTTGAAAATTATGGCTACTTGAGCCACATTGGTTGTTGTATCATATTGGTATTGGATTAATCAGCCAGTCGAACTTGAAAAATATGGCTACTTGAGCCACATTGGCAGCTGTATCATCCTGGTATTCAATTAAGTATCCAGCAAATCATTGTTTTTGCGGCTGTAAACCGACCTTGTTCATGTTCGAGTTACATGAAGTCTGCAAATGGATATTTGTCTTCGCACATTTCTTTTTAAGAGAAATGATCAACACAATAACCAAGGATATGAATTTCAAAAGAAAAACACAAAAATCGATATCCAACATGACAGAAAAATCTCAAATTTTAATGAACTCTCTTGTTTGCATATAAGGTTGAGTAAGCAATTCTCCAAATATTACAAATTCTGTTAAGATTAGAACAACCATGTAGTGGTATGTCAACCAAAGCACTGAAATACATTTGTAACCCTCACAACAGCTGCAGACCTCGACAAGCCAACTAATCCCAGACACGAAATGATCATGTGATGATCTTCCGTTCAAACATTTTGAGCCTACTCCTTTCATCATTGTTGCACAATGGTCAACTCCCACTTAACTGAGAAACAAAGAGTCTGTTTTTACAGTGATCATTGGCTTCAGCCCAGGGGAGTCTCTTTTCTCTATCTTTAGGGATCGTTTCCATTATTCGTTTTTTCTTCAGACGCGATTTTTCTTCAATTTTCTCGATTGAAAAACGATCATTCGCGAATCAGTCGCGAGGATATCGAGAAAAAAAAAATGAGAAAAAACGATTGAACCTTTTCCGGAAAAAAACATTCTCTCGCGATATCGTTTTTGAATCGTTTACCTATGCACGATCCGTTCTTGATCGCGAATCTTCAATCGCGAGAGAATCGGGGTTTTTTCAAGGTGCGAGAGAATCGTGAGGCGGAGTGATATCTGACACACAGTCCGTGTTGCCGTCGTACGCCGCTCTATCCGCGAACTGGGAACTACATTTAATGCTGGTTGCGGATTTGTCGATGGAAAACCTATATTACTATACTGTATAAATGCGTAAGATAACCGGATAATATACATGAGTCACGATCTATAAGTCTCCTACAAGCCGAAGTAGGGCGTATGCTGGAAATATCTATACACATACCTGTACCATGCTTCCTGTGACGTCCGCGCTCAGACTTACTCCGGCGAAGCGTAAATGACAAAATTACATGTTTATTTAATAAGGTCATGAGTGGATTTGAGTTCGCCGTTGATTGCATTATCAGAATGATTACGGCACAGACTTGATAGAGGTGTGAATGGGCACATGGCGGATAACCCAGAACAGCTTAGCCCTCCAGCCGAGAATATCTAGGTTAATTAAGGTGAAAAATAATGTAATTAAATATGTATATATTGTTATAGTAAAACATACATTAGGAAAGGGTATACATTCATGTTTTGGTAGTTTTTAAGCTATTGAGATGTGAATAAGTTAAAAAAAATCACCAAGTTAATTTTATTTATTATAAGAATATTCGCGGCAGTGATTTCATATTTATATCAAATACATATCACAATGGTGATTGAATCGCATGTAACGGTTGGATTCGCATATGTACAATACTTTTTATTTTAATTTTACATTTTGATAAATCAACTATGAATGATTCCAAAGGGAAGCTCAAGCCAGAAACCAACTGAATATTATATAATTTCATCTCTTACTGGAGTAACCAAAAAAAATTCTCGCCCGAGTACGATCATCGGTTAAAGAGTTCGGTGTTTTTTCTTCGCAAAACTAAAGATTTAAATGTGGGATTTGAAAAATCTGTCGGACATACAAAAACGTTTTATATTCATATTTTATTGAATAAGCGGTCATTTCACATAAAGTATCATACGCGGCGAGGGGCGTTGTTTGATTCTTCAGCAACCAAGTCACGTGACCTGAATTATACAGGGCTTTTGAAATACATCTTCGCATGGTCAAAGGTTTCCTTTTTAGCCTCATGCGAGACATTGATCATCTTGCCAAGCAAACCGCGTTCAGCCCACTTTCAGTGTTTTCCATACTGTAATTACCAGACTTGTGGGATATTTGATAGTGAATGAATACGTGTATGTTCATCAAATTGTGAAAAATAATCAATATCATTATTTGCTTTGAATCATTTCTTTTATATATATATTTACCTTTTGTATTTATTAATTTTCAAAATTTATTGAAAATGTACGTATTCATCTACCATCAAATATCCCAAAAGTCAGGCAACTGTGGGGTTTTGCACTTATAGACTCTCACTTAGGGAGCCACACAACAAGACTAATTCACACAACCAAACAAACAAGCAAAAAAATAATGACAGTTGTGAAAATTTTTACAAATATCCCGCGCTATATATTAATAATTAAGTGCTTTCGAAGCCTCAAAAGCCCCGTATGCCAATGTTATATTCAATACAGCGCCATCTATCTACACAAGGAAAATCTGACGAATCAACTCAAAATTCCAGCACGCACAGATGCCAAAAACGTTCACGAAAAATACTACACAAGAATTTTGGAATAATACCAGCTTTAGAAAACACAAATACTCAAAATAATAGACGAAATTGCAAGTGCAAATGACTCAATCTGACCATATCCGGGCCTGTATCCCGTACAAAATATATGTAAATATAATTATATAATAATTATAGTTATAATTATATGCATAACCATTATTCCTATGTATATATATATATTATTTTTTTCAATTTCTTTCAATGTCCCCATCTATATAACCTCCAACTGAGCTGAAACACGCTATAGTTTTACACAAGGCAAAGAAGAATGGGAAAGGAAGAGGAAAAAATGATCGAACTTTATATAATCTGACTGAAGTGTTTATGATACAGAAACTCGAACGTGTATGCGGGTCAGTCAGGCTGAACCTACTGTACTACTTTCGGCTATAATCCTCAATCGTTTTTTTTAATCGCTTATATTTTCTCGATTAAAAAAACGATTGAACCGCGATATCGCTTTTTATTCGCGAGAATTTTCTCGATTGAAAAACGATTGCCAACAGAAAATAAAAACCATTCGAACAGCGATCGCGAATGAATCGTTTATTTTGAAGAAAAAAAACATTCCGTCGCGCCTTGGAAAATCGCGACTTCGAGAAAATTTGACGAAATAAACGATTCATTCGCGAACGATAATTGGAAACGGCGCCTAACCTGGGACATTATTTTCAAACAGTGGTAACTCATAATTTTATACATATGTGCTGTATTCTAAGCATATTAAATGACATATTCTTTCAATACTGGGAAAATATAGTGCACATGTATAAAAAAAACTAATCTCCCAGGTAAAAAAATAGAGCAAAGAAGAAAATCGATCATAGAGGTCCACATTCCCTGACGGCAGCACCAGTTGTGGTGGATTGCATCCAGCCTATCTGGTGCTGCTGCTGCTGCAGGAGATGTGAATATCCCTATCATTGATTAAGAGTAAGATTTTGAAAATGGAGATCTGTCTGATGAGCCATACATCCTTGAAGCCCATCAATTCAATAATTCTCTAATACATCCAACTACAGAAATTCCAAGACAGCTGGCAGTTATCTGGTATTAGACAGGTAACTGAAAAGCAATTCCAACTGTGCTCTCACTTATATCAAGTCACCCTTTGAGTTTGAAGTTGATCTCTTCAACCATTCTCGAGTTATTGGTCAGACAAGAAATGTGTGAAGATCCAACTGCTGACAATGCAAGAGGGCAGATGGTAGCCATCTCGGATTAGTCATCTTGAATTACACAGGTAACTGTAAAGCATTCCTATCCATTCTCTCACTGATGTCAAGCTGCTTTACAAGTTTGAAGTCAATCAACATGATTAGTTCAATCAGTCTCGAGTTATCGCCCGGACTAGAGCTATGCGCTTAAAATTCAAGATGACTGGACGCAGGTAACTGAAAAGCAATCCCAACTGTCCTCTCACTGATGTCGATTTAGTCTCCAAGTTTAAAGTTGACCAGTTCAATAGTTCTCGAGTTGCTGGACGGACAACAAATGTTTAACGAACTAACTGCCGACAGTGTCTGATGGCAGCCATCTTGGATTACACAGTTAAATGAAAAGCAATCCCAACCATTCTCCCACTCATGTTAAGACTCTCCAAGTTTGAAGTTCATCAGTTCCCAAACAAGAACCAAGCACTTAAAATTCAACATGGCCGACAGTAGTCATCTTGAATTACCCTATTTCTTTCAATTATTCGGACAGCAAAACTTAACTTCAGGCATATGTGGAGAGAAATTCTGCTAACATTCTACAAATATCACTAGCTATATTTTCAGTTCTTGTGATAACATATCCATGTCACAGTATTTAGCCTCAGTTTATTTTAAGATGATGAGCATTCTCTATTGTCTGCTTCAAAGTCTAAAAATACTGTTCGAAAAATTAGAAGAAATAGGGTATGCAGGTAAGTGAAAAGCGATCCCAACAGTAATCTCAACGATGGCAAACCACTCTCCAAGTTTGAAGTCGATCGGTTCAATCGTTCACAAATTGATGTCCAGACAAGATCAAATTGTTGAAATTCAAGATGGCTGGTTGGATTACACAGGTAATTGAAAAGCAATGCCAACCATTGTCAGGGCACTCCCAAATTTGAAGTCAATCGGTTCAATAGTTCTCGATGTATTGGTCGGACTCTCCAGAGCTGAATTCACTGAACAGACAGACTCTTCGTTTTCAATACAATACAGTGAAAAAATCATGTGTTTCAAATCATGAGAATGTCTGAGTTTAACATATAAAGAACACTGCCACCAGCAAACAAGAATACCCATGGACTAAATACGAAGTCGTACTCAGCAGCTGTTCGATGGTCTGTATATGTAACAACCACCATAGAAGAGAAAGGACCCACAATACAAAATCAAAACGATAAGCGATACAGACTGCTAAAAGACTATCATTGAATGTTGTCAGCACAACAAATACAAGCGGAAATCGCAACATGGGCAGGACTGCGGAATACAATGAAAAGAGCACATTTTTTTGTGAAAGGGACAATATCGTAATAAGGGAGAGACAAACCAGTGTTTGAGTGTCAGACAACTGATGTTTAAATAGGACAAACTGGCGTGTTAAAAATGAATTTCACAGAATATAGCAACCCTTATGTAGAGAAAACGTGATGCCTGCTAACTTTTAGCCCGGACATTAATAGACACTTCGTTTATAATAAAACAGAAACATGAAGTTAAAAGAAACTTGTGGTGGTCTGCTACATATAAAGTGTTACCAATATGCCATCCTTAAAAATATATTGGTTATGTGTATTAAACCCCACCTATCCACCATATATACCTCCATACACAACCGTTTTTATTTACTGGCCTATCTGCAATTTTTTTCTTTTTTCATTTTACAAATTTTAGGGTAAAATCAGAGCTATTTCCAGAATTTGAATGATCTGTAATAATAAAAAATATTTCCCGAACTACCTAGCCAAATTTCTGAAATCGGGTCGGGTTATGCCCAACCAACATATTTTTAATGGCCTAACATGTAACAACATATGATCAAAATTTGAAAAACCAAGGTTTTCGGTATCACAAGTTACCTGCAGACAACTGTAATTTTCGGTGTTAGCCACAAGTCAATCTTAATAAATGAATCCTATCAATGCTCTCCAATTGTATTTGTCGCTATGTAGTATCTTACGTATTTCAATTGAATTTTGCTCCCAGCTCATATATATTTAACCATTTCACGACTGGCATGCATGACAAATCTAAGTGTAAAGTATTCTTGTAGAGGCCGCGTCATGGCAGGTGAACCCAGGTTAAATAGTGAAACTGGGGTTAACAGTCTTACGACATCATGGCCGCATTTTAACTAATTTACTTGCAGTCGTGGAGGGGGATGGGGTCAAGATCTCTGCTTTAACCCAGGGTTTACGCCAATGACCAGTCCATAAATCCACCCAGCATTATGGTGCCAGCCTGGCGGGAGGGCGGCAACATCAGAACATTCCCCGACAGCTGGATGTGTGATACCATTATGTTCCCTTCCAAACAGTATGAAGAGCTCTCGGTATTGGTTGACACTCGCGTTTTGCAAGCCGGTTAGATCCTGCAAGTGACATATCCAAATGTGGGAGCAGATAGGATTTAATTTTAATTAGACTGGCCACAAATGTGGAAAGTTTCAGCAAGTGGCTTAATAATCAGCTGACATTATGTCAAGTGCAATGTTGAATATGTACAATACACTCTAGCATGTCAGGCCAGGGTGAGTATTCCTAACCGGAAATATTTCCATCCATAAAGATATAATCCAAATTGACAACTTCACAAGGACCAGGTCGAAAGTGGAAGTAGCAGACATAGTGCTAAGTGCCACGGAATAGCAGCACATTACCCCGAAATTTGATCTAAGGAAGATACAAATGCCTTGTATCTTGTTGTTTTGGGTGGTTTCCCGTAACCGAGAATATGATACTCAATGTGCCTATAAATGCTTTCTGCAAACTTAGAGTAGCTGAAATTCAAAATGAAGTGTGTTGCCATTAGATAATTGACAACATACCTGAACTGGACAGGCTTAGAAAACTTCAAAATTGCAGATCCGTCAACCATGACCCATGCTCGTTTAACCATTTCTCCTTCCATCATAACCAGAATGTACGGCTGTGGTTTCGATTTGGCTGGCTCGTCATTCATTTTCCTGAAAAAATATATATTCACCGATTGTAATTCAAGCTGTTGAAAAAACTATTCAGCATTGTATATTCAGCCAGGTCTGTGGCCATAAATGTCTGTCGGCGGAAATAAGGTTCAGAAAATAACCCAATGGGCTCCAACACCCCTCGGTTATCAGTTATTGTCTTAATTCAGCAATTATGCATGTATTATATTTTAAGAAAATGACAACATCATGTAGGTTAACAAAAATGTGACCTCGTTGGGTTGACTGTATTCCTCTCATCTTAGAAATACATCAAGAATGAGCAAATTCTTAGCTCTAAATATACATGTACTCGTCTATATAGCTCATAATCAAATCAAGTAATTTGATCTTGGATATACAGATCAAGGTCAGTCATCTTCAACAATTTTTTGTGGAGGGGAGGGGAAGGGAGGGATTTGGCTTAATGTCACACTCAAGGTTGTTTCATTCATATGGTGACAGTCAGTTTGGTTGGTGGAGGAAGCCGGGGTACCAGAGAGAACCACCGGCCGAAAGCAAGTAACTGACAAACTTTCACTCATGGACCAACTGGGCTCGAACCCGTGCCGGTTCAGCGGTGCGAGGCTAGTGGTCATCAGCGACTACTCGGCCACCAAGGTCCCTCAAATTTTTCTGGTCTATTTTACCTTAATTGCATATGGAACATGAATTTGGTGAATTTAGACTTAACATAGAATTTGACCTTTAGAAAATAGGTCAAGGTCTGTGATATTCGATAGACTTAAGGTCCAGGCATATGTGGTATAAATTTGGAGAATTAGATATAATCATTCATGAAATATTGTACCAAATAAAATGTGACCTGGATAAAATAGATCCAGATCAGACATCTTCAGCACTGTATACATAGTATTAAATTGGGAAGCCTATCTATATTTATTCATGTCTTAATAAACAGTATATGACCTTGACAAAATAGGTCAAGGTCAGTCATCTCCAGGGAACCTCTGGACTATCACCAGATGTATACATAGTTTTAATTTAGAAAGCCTAGCTATATTTCTTTATGTTATATCTTGATAAAAGGAATTTGACCTTGAAAAAATAGGTCAAGGTCTGTCATCTTCAACGCACCTCTGATCCATCACCATATGTATACATAATATTAATTCGGAGAACCTAGCTATATTTCTTCATCTTATACCATGATAAACAGTAAAAATAGGTCAAGGTCAATTAACTGGGATAGGTTTTTAATCATTCACCAGTTGCATATGTAATATGAATTTGAAGACTAGCTTGAATTCTTAAAAAAATATAGCACATATTAGAATCTGACCTTGATAAAATAGGTTAAGGCCAGTCATTTTCAATAGCCCAGGGTTTACGCCAATTCAGGATTCTGACCCTTCATCAGATGCATATATGGTTTTAATTTACAATGCCTGGCTATAATCCTTCTTGAGATATCGTGTCCACAAGTAAGATGGACGGACAGACAGACGACGCCAACGACGACAATACCCTTCGATCAAAATTTGACTGAGGGGTAAAAATGTCGGTACAGGTAGGTATTCAAATGTTTTTGGCTAAGTTGGCATGTACGCTATATCATGGCGACATTCAACTTCTTTCAAAAGGAACATCCTACATGTACATTACAGAAAGCCTTCTACTCAAACTGTGTTAACTGGTTCGCTGTGGGCGACATGTCTGTCTTTGCGAGTACGGCGAGGTACCATTGTCTAAAATCATTATTTTCAAATTTACCTTCCATAAAACTCTATAAAATGACAACTTTTTTGACGACAATAAGCTGAAGTCAATGTAGTCTCTTCCAATAAAATGTGTTTGCGATGACAATTTTATATATTTCGGTATAAAATCAAATCAGACAAGCTGAGTAGCTAGCAGGTCCTCTGCCAAGTAGCCTGTTTGAAAGCGTACATCATATACCCTTCCAATATCTCCTTAAATATAACTTGGAAAGTGGGCATGTGTATGTGGAAATAGACGTTTATCTGGAATTGTTGAGATACGCTGAGGAGATTTCTGAAGCAGTGTAACACTGGAATGTAAGTCTGTAGTTGTATATGGATTTGTCGATGGTGAGGTTTATAAATCGATGGGTGGAATAGATCGAGATATCGCGTTCACAACACTTATGGGTACCATATGGCTGATGAAATCCCAGATGGTCACTGGCAGCCATCTTGGATTACATACCACCTCAATGAACATCAAAACTAATCGCCACCTGACTGATGTGAAGCACCTTCTCAAGTTTGAAGTCAATCGGACGAATTGTTCTCTCGATACCATGTTCACAAGATGCGGGACGGACGGAATCCAAGATAGTCAATGGCAGCCATCTTGGATTACATACTACCTTATTGAAAATCAATAGCAATGGCCGTCTAACTAATGTGAATAACCTTCTCAAGTTTGAAGTCGATTGGTGGAATTGTTCTCGAGATATCGCGTTCACAAGATGTGAGACGGATGGAATCCAATATGGTCAATGGCAGCCATCTTGGATTACGTACCTCAGTGAAAATCAAAACCAATGACCATCTAACTGATGTGAAGAACCTTCTCAAGTTTGAAGTCAATCGGTCAAATTGTTCTCGAGATATCGCATTCACAAGATATTGGATGAATGAAATCCAATATGGTGAATGGCAGCCATCTTGAATTACGTACCGCCACCGGCAGATTGGCGTGAAAAACAATCACAAGCGAGATTTTGAGGTGAGGTACCCACATACCAAATTTGAGGAGAAACCGTTCAGTTTTGCAAAAATTATTGTCCGAAAACGAAACTTTAACTTTGACCCCCGGTGGCGCCACCTATAGGCGAAGTGGCGTCAAAAACAACCTCAAGCGAGATATTGAGGTGAGGTACCCACATACCAAATTTGAAAAGAATCTGTTCAGTTTTTCTAAAGTTATTGTCTGGAAACGAAACTTTTAACTTTGCCCCTAGGTGGCGCCACCTGTGGGCAGATCGGTGCGAAAAACAATCCCAAGCTTGATCTTGAGGCGAGGTACATACACACCAAATTTGAAAATAATCCGTTCAGTTTTTCGAAAGTTATTGTCTGGAAACGAAACTTTTAACTTTGGCCCCAAGTGGCGCCACCTAAAGGCAGATAGGTGCGAAAAACAACCCCAAGCGAGATCTTGAGGCGAGGTACCCATACACCAAAATTGAAAAGAATCTATTCAGTTTTTCAAAAGTTATTGTCCGGAAACGAAATTTTAACTCTGCCCCAGGTGGCGCCACCTAAAAGCAGATCGGTGCGAAAATTAATTCCAATCAAGATTTTGGGGTGGGGTACCCACACACCAAATCTGAAAAGAATCCGTTCAGTTTTTCAGAAGTTATTGTCCGGAAACAAAGTCGGAAGGACGCACGAACGGCCACACGGACGGACGGACGGTCCCCAATACTATAGTCCCCCTTTAGCCCTTCGGGCGTCCGGGGACAAAAAGATGTCATACATACCTTCAAAATCTCCATGAAATGGGTCCCCCCCTTTTTGACTCCAACTCGCTGCACAGAATACTGCACACTGCCAGACTGTCATCTGTATATAAAATACAAGTATTTATCAGTAATAAATAATAAAAGATAAATGCCTCCATCATATTCTTGTCCATTTTGTTGTAACTGGAGTTGGTCAATGTAATGCTAAATTAACTTTCATTTAACTCTTTCCCTCATATAAGCGGGTTTTGACGACTTGTGTAGATCCCCATGTAGCGTGTTTTGACGAGTGTTCGCCAAAGCCATGAAGACGGATTTTGACGAGTCACTTGAGTTCCCACGTGGTCGATTATTCTGGCAATTTTTGGCGTTTACTTTGAAAATACTCAGAGAGCCAAAATTTCAATAAATCTGACTATAGGGACTGTTGGTATGTTTTATGGTAACGGTAAAATGAAATCGGGAGAGAAACAGAAATAATCGATGGAAACTGCGCGATTTGACAACACATTTGCTTCGTGTGCTCCAAAAGAAACGTGCGAAAAATAGTAAAATCTACTTCCAAATTCCTGAATATTTTAGGTAACGCGGGCACAAACTACCTAAGTATCTAACTTTGGTGACTTACTCGTCAAATCTGCCAATCTAAGTTTATTTTACATAATTTCCCGGGACCTGTTCATCTCCATTATAAAATGTTGATGCGCCATTCTTCCTTGGCTTTTGCCGACGCTGCTGTGGCCATGGTGAATACGTGCAAACAAACCGTCTGCTCCAATCACGCCGGGCGTTCGTCAGCCTTGGCCAATCAGTGATGCTGTTTTATTTTCACCTTCTAAATATAGTGTACCGTCTTCATTCTCCTTTACGGATGTATATGGGATTTTTCAGTTTTAGCTCGTTCAAAACCTGCCATCTCGTTATGTCTGTCAAATCCCGAATCTACGGCACATTAGCTTTAAAATATATACGATAACCTGGGAATGGCAGCGGAACAACAACAACAGAATGCTGCAAAACGTAGCAAAAATGCGACAATTTCTTCGAATTGTTTTCGTGATTTCCAACAGACGGAAAGCAGACAAAACACATTTTCTCGCAAGATTACTTATTTTTAGAATAAATGTTGCTGATATTGATGTAAATTACGTAGAATGGGTCTGTGGGAGACCATTGGTAAATATTTCTCCACATGACATGGGACATAAAACGGAATATTTCACATCGCTGGAGAAGTATGAGCATTGAAATGAGTCCATGGGTTGAAGACCTACACCATTACAAATCTATTTTGGGCCAGAGCGAGAAAATTCCTCACAAGTCTATGGAGGAAAGAGTTAACAGCCTGAGTAAAGATTCAAAAATGAAAAAAGTTGCTGTATTGTCGGTGACATTCAGGGAGCATGTTCAAAGTATGCTGAAAATCTAGGATAGCATGTTGACCGCCATTGTGAATCTAGGCAGACCACACCTGGCTTGTCTGCCTCAATGGCAGAACTGCATGTGAACATTCGTTAGATTACATTTGAGCCACTGCGTATTTCTTCACCGCTTGTGTCATGGAAACCCAATTATCCTCTATTGTTTTGAAGAAAGTCCTACTTTCTTTTTTTAACAGTCTTGAAAGGTCTTTTATTAGTAAATTTATATAATAAGGTTCCGGATCAAGTCGGTGCGACAATATCTGGATCAATCCAGATTGGATCGATCATAATTGCATTATTTTTTTATATATTAAAACGGTGTACATGTATATAATGAAATATTCATACAAAAATGTATGTAGGCATAACAAAATTGATATATACATATACACTTTCGATTTTTAACAATGAAAATATAACAGGCCTTGCATTTTCATGGGTGTGATCAGCCCAGGCACTGGGAGTGATCTTTAAGATACCGGTACCTATGTGTAAGCCTGATAAAAAAGTTTCAGTCGATTCAGGCCTCTGTGAGCGAGCAGTTGCTCTTCTTGGTCACCTATTTTTCACACTTAACCCAAGTTGAATGAGACTTTCGTCAACTAGGGAAGGGGTAAGATGCAACCGGAAAAAATAATATTATTTTCCTAGACCTCACCTCAATTCCATGCTGACAGTCATAGATTGGGACCTCCTGTCTCACTTGTTTAGACCTTACTGCCGGAACCATCGTCGCATACATATTCATTCGATACTCAAATGTTTCCTCCATCAAACCGGATATAGTTGTCGACAACGTGTTTTTGCCTTGTATGTTTCTCTTCAAACTCTGAAATAATTTCTCTTGGCATAGTGAAAGTTCTACATCCTTTAAATTTGTTACGCCTGATGGCAATGCGGCATGGTTCTTCGTGAAATCAGACATTTCAACATCCGATGTCTTTGTTTCACCAATGGTGCTTTCCATCAATGGTTCCTCATGTATTTCAGCATTCTCTATGTTGTCGGTCTCCACGGCTGCATTTTCTGCAAGGCTGCTTGTATTCCCTCCATTGATGTTGGATTCCCTCATGTTGGTCAACTCTTTTGGGTTTGATCTCTCCACACTTGTTGACAGACTGGTAATCTCTGTCAGGACTTTTTTTCTCTCTCTCTTGTCGAGGTGGTCTTCTTTTGCTATTGATTCGTTTCCGGACTTGCTCCGGAAACATTTTCATCTTTTCCAAACATTTGTACCGCATCATCAAAGCATATCATGCTACATCTCGCTCTGTTTAAGGTGATGTTCTCTTGCACAAAGTTTCTAACGTAAGAGCTGCGAGTCGCACGACAGACATCAGCACATCATACTGGATATCTAAGCCGTCATTGTCCAGTTTGTTCAACCGTGCTTCCATGTATTCAGGCCGTCTAAAATCGTACACATCAGTATCTTGATCTTTCTCTACTTCTGAATTTACAGGACCCGACTCACTTTCTGTTGCGTCCAATGACCCTGGGGCTGGGCAATTTTTTCAATGCTGACGGTAGACTGGACCCTACTGATGGTGGACTGTACATTGCCAACGGTAGACTGGGCATTGCAGACCGTGATGGTGGACTGGGCATTGTCGACGGTAGACTGGGCATTGCAGACCGTGATGATGGACTGAACTTTGTCGATGGTAGACTGGACATTGTAGACCGTGACGGTGGACTGGACATTGCAGACTGTGACGGTGGACTGGACATTGCAGACGGCAGACCTGGCATTGATGACGGTGGGCTGGACATTGCCAGTGATGGACTAGACATTCCAGACGGTGGACTAGACATTGCAGACAGTAGACCTGGCATTGACGACGGTGGACTGGACATTGCCAATGGTGGACTAGACATTGCAGACGGTGGACTAGACATTGCCAAAGGTGGACTAGACATTGCAGATGGTGGACTAGACATTGCTGATGGTGGACTAGACATTGCTTGTTGATTGTAAATCATCGACAATGGGTAGAAGTAATCCGACTGCACACTCGTAGGCTGATTGCTAGAATGGTCTGAAATGTAAAGGCAAATTCATCGTTTACCGGCATATCACATATTACACAGCAGGACTTATCCACACAGCTGATCCACATGTTGGTATGTAACTCATGTCCATCTAATATATCTACTGGCAGAAAAAAAGTTATTTTAAATGATTTCCTGATTATGGGGTCACAGTGACCTTGACCTTTACCTAATTTTTTGTACACGGCCCATCGTCTTCCCTTAATGTATCAATGGACACAAAAAATGATGATTTTTATGAATTTCATGACCGTGATGTTCGGCCTTGACCTACATTTTGGTACGTGACACATCATGTCCCCTTAATGTATCTATTGACACAAAAATCATAATTTTTAACAATTTCATGATTTTGGGGTCAGTGACATTGACCTACATTTTGGTGTGTGACACATCGTATCCCCTTAATGTATCCTGATTTTTGAGTCATACTGACCTTTGCCCTCTGACCTCGACCTACATTTGGTGTGCAACACATCGTTTAAATTAGAACTGTAGATAGAAAACTATCAACGAATTCCTGATTTTAGGCAATCTTCGACCTCTGACCTTTACTGCAATTTTGGTCTCCACTTAGTGTTTCCACTCACAAAAAATTTCAACTATGGATAAAAAAAACTTTTACAGATATATACCGGACACGAACACCTCAGTGATTTTCTGTTTTTTAGGCCAGTGACCGTTGACCTCTGACCTTTGAATGTCTTGCATATCGCTCCAAATTGTTAACTGAAATACCGGCTTGCTGCTGACTCATTCTGACAAACTGCAAAGTTTAATCTTAAAGATGAACTGAAAAGCTTTCCAATGTTCTGTTAAAACGTCATAAAACAAGAACTTCTATAGTTGTTACAAATATGTGTTGATAATGTGATGTCTAGCAATGTAATATCACGTGTCTTTATTTCACCATGTAAGCGTCCTGTCTGTGTCGTGCGCACTGTCCTCAGTGTTTTATAGGGTGGATGGAGGTTGTCTAGTTCCATGCGGTTTCAAAGATTTCTTCTTTGAAGTAGCAGGAACACAACTGAGCTGGGTGGTGCTTAGTTGGTTCGTTGTGATATAGCTGAAATATTGTTGAAAGCCACGTTAAATTCTATTCACTCACTCACTACAAATATGTGTGGTAATAGTTCTGTGGGTTATTGTTTCATTTTGGGTATATGAGAAGTCAAAACTTATACCACCAGAAAACGAGAGCCAGAACTTTTAAAAACGTCATCACTTGCCTCCCGTTGTTTTTGGAACGTCATGACGTTATTGTGGACCTCGCTCAATCATCCGATGAAGCATGACGTCACATTTAAATAAAACTTGAATGAAGGAGACCGCTATAACGTCATAACGTTCTACAAACCAAGAGAGCCAACGATGCAAGTTTTCAAGACGGATTTATAACAGGATAACTTAAATATTGTTATTAGTACAATTTTGCAAAATATATTTGCCTCAAAAACGTATAAAAGTTCTGTCACATAAGACAAGTTGTATATAAGCAATATTTTAGATAAAATTAAGACCTATGCAGTTCATCTTTAACAATTTTGACTAATAGAGTCAAAGAAATTTCTATTCCTTCTGCAGTGCAAATATGACTCTTCGAGTTGGAATCCAGCCAGTGGACTTGCCTAGAAACTGACTCAACAAGTCGATTATATAATAATAAGTTGGGATCATTTAGCCATTTCCTGGGTGAGACTGTAATGAGGCCAAATTAATTTAAATTTTCTGAATGGCTCTTTTTGGCGGTAAAAGCGACTTGCTGAGCCAAGATCGCTCAAGTGTGACGTGGAAATGCAATGTTATGGGATGGTATGTTGCAAATGGCGGTAACAGTAGAGCAATGAACATTGATGAATATAAAACATTCACAATCCGTCAATATCTTCCATCACGCTGAACATCCATCAAAAACCACTCGACTTCGGACAAAAAAATCATTCAAAATTAGAATAGAGCGTAAATTTAACCAACAGGTTTGTTTATGAAAGGCTTGGGCCAAATCCCTTAGGCTGCAATTTGTACCGTGAAATTGATCCTGAAGTTTTTTATAGTTTTTGTCGGTCCATCATCCAATTAACACTATTTTCTTTATCAACGTTTATTTGTAATACAATTGCATACTGGCTAGTTAAGATTGTTGATGTTGAAATACAGTTCTACCGCACGCAAGCTATGCATATTACAGATTTGCTCACCATAACTTGAATACACCGAAAATTCCTCCATCTTCTCGGTAGATTACCACAGGCCTCTCAGATTAGCCTCATCCGGGCTCCACGCCTCACGCGGGAAAACCGTGGCAACGCGTCTCTTAACAGGTACCTCTCTTGTTATCTGGCTATTACGAGAAGTATACAGCTGCTTGAAGAGTTCGTGGAGGAATCAACTTTATGATAGCAGGATGGCATGGAAGTGCACGTTATGTGGCATTTTTCAACATTATTCCTGGCAGTTCTCTTGCATCACGTTAGAAATCGCCATAGCTCCGACCCGAAATTTCGTGTAATTTGCAATGTCGACTGCTGTCCACAGATGTTTACAAAATTCAACAGTTTTTACAAACACGTACAGCGAAAGCATTCCAGCCATTTGCAAAGAGGCAATTCCAGTAACAGTGCAGGGGAGAGAGCTTCTCAGTTATTCATGTGTTCTGTTTTTCAATCATTGAAACAACCAGATGGAATTTGAAGCGAGATAATTATGTGTGTGTTTGTGGGGATTAAAGTGCGATAATTTGTTCTTATTATATATGTATGGCAAACCAAAGTGCTTTTGATTCTGAATTTCCCATATATGCGATTCTATTTCCGATATCGAATTTCCGCGACCGGGAATTAGAATTTCCGATAATTCAGTGACAATTTCCGAGATCAGAAATATAATTTCTCATATCGGTAATTCAATTTCCGATATCGAACATAGAATTCCCCATATCGAAAATTGTCACTGAATTTCCGATATCAGAAATGGAAGCTCTGGAAGCTTTACGAAAACTGTTCCCTCCGATTTCCGATATCGGAATTTCTTAAATAAAAAAACATTTTGCCTTGCCATATATATGACAAGAAAAGTAAATGCATTGAAACCAAAATTGCCTGTACTTTCTTAAAATCCATCCATCAAACCTTGCAAACATATTGTAATAAGATAAATTCAAATAATTAGAAATTTGAATCCGTTTCAAACCATTCAATTCCATCGCAGTAATTTTACTTTTATTTTATGGCCGCATCAGGCCATTAAGCTCTGAAAATCATTGAACTTCAGTTTCGATAACAACTTTTGGGTTTATTTTTGGGCAACATTTCTGTTTTTCTCCAAAGACTGTTAAGCAATAATGACATATTTTGTTTTGTTTGAATTGTAGTAATACGGTCCGATTCCCTTACTGATTTCACGACCCATCAGCACTGTGCTTTTTTCTTTGGTGTTACACATCTTTGTTGCTGCTGTATTTTAATCCAATAACAAATACAGAATAAAAAGTCATAAAAAAGTGTAAATAATGTCCATATACAACTTTCTTTAATCACTTATATCACATGCAGGAGTCAAACGAAATTCCCCCCCCCCCAAACCCCGCGCAAGGGTCAGTCTCAGTGGGGATTACCTGGGGATTCATAACATGTTTATGCCCCAGGGGGTGGGGCTTTCACACATTTTTGTTTGTTAATGTTGGGATTCAGTAAATATTTCTTTTACTCAGGGGTGGGATATTAATTGTATTTGGTTGAGGTTTAGGTGGGATTCACTTCAATGTTTTGCCCCAGGGGCTAGAGCATTGAGGCATTTTAACAACTCCCATTAGCTGATTCCCCACCAAACCACAAGGGTATAAGCAACATTTTAGATAAAATTAAGACCTTTGCAGTTCATCATTAACAATTTTGGCTAATAGAGTCAAAGAAATTTCTATTCCTTCTGCAGTGCAAATATGACTCTTCGAGTTGGAATCCAGCCAGTGGACTTGCCTAGAAACTGACTCAACAAGTCGATTATATAATAATAATTTTGGATCATTTAGCCATTTCCTGGGTGAGACTGTAATGAGACAAAATTAATTTAAATTTTCTGAATAGCTCATTTTGGCGTTAAAGGCGACTTGCTGAGCCACGATCGCTCAAGTGTGACGTGGAAATGCAATATTATGGGATGGCTTGCTGAAAATGGCGGTAGAAGTAGAGCAATGAACATTGATGAATCAAAATTAGAATAGAGCGTAAATTTAACCAACAGGTTTGTTTATGAATGCCTTGGACCAAATCCCTTAGGCTGCAATTTGTACCGTGAAATTGATCCTGAAGTTTTTTATTCTTTTTGTCGGTCCATCATCCAATTAACACTATTTTCTTTATCAACGTTTATTTGTAATACAATTGTATACTGGCTAGTTACCATTGTTGATGTTGAAATACAGTTCTACCGCACGCAAGCTATGCATATTACAAATTTGCTCACCATAACATGAATACACTGAAAATTCCTCCATCTTCTCGGTAGATTACCACAGGCCTCTCAGATTAGCCTCATCCGGGCTCCACGCCTCACGCCGGAAAACCGTGGCAACGCATCTCTTAACAGGTACCTCTCTTGTTATCTGGCTATTTACGAGACGTATGCAGCTGCTTGGAGAGTTCGTGGAGGAATCAACTCTATGGTAGCAGGATGGCATGGAAGTGCACGTTATGTGGCATTTTTTCAGCATTATTCCTGGCAGTTCTCTTGCATCATGTTAGAAATCGCCATAGCTCCGACCCGAAATTTCGTGTAATTTGCAATGTCGACTGCTGTCCACAGATGTTTACAAAATTCAACAGTTTTTACAAACACGTACAGCGAAAGCATTCCAGCCATTTGCAAAGAGGCAATTCCATTAACAGTGCAGGGGAGACAGCTTCTCAGTTATTCATGTGTTTTGTTTTTCAATCACTGAAACAACCAGATGGAATTTGAAGCGAGATAATTATTTGTGTGTTTGTGGGGATTAAAGTGCGATAATTTGTTCTTATTATATATGTATGGCAAACCAAAGTGCTTTTGATTCTGAATTTCCCATATATGCGATTCTATTTCCGATATCGAATTTCCGCGACCGGGAATTAGAATTTCCGATAATTCAGTGACAGTTTCCGAGATCAGAAATATAATTTCCCATATCGGTAATTCAATTTCCGATATCGAACATAGAATTTCCCATATCGAAAATTGTCACTGAATTTCCGATATCAGAAATGAAAGCTCTGGAAGCTTTACGAAAACTGTTCCCTCCAATTTCCGATATCGGAAATTCTTAAATAAAAAAACACTTTGGCTTGCCATATATATGACAAGAAAAGGTAATGCATTGAAACCAAAATTGGCTGTACTTTCTTAAAATCCATCCATCAAACCTTGCAAACATATTGTAATAAGATAAATTCAAATAATTAGAAATTTGAATCCGTTTCAAACCATTCAATTCCATCGCAGTAATGCTGATAGCAAAGTACGAACGTAGCGTGCAAGATCTATGGCGCTACGTTTCGTAACTTGTGTCTAATTCCGCTTAACCCGGGGCTAGGGGCCGTATGAACACATGTACTTCAATATCCTCATGGTGCTCATATGAACAGTCACAATCAAAGCGTGACTGAGATACATCTTTTTTGGATAACGACTCTAAAACGAATATTACGGATTAAGAATACTGATCAGCGATACGGATTTGATATTTTTGGAACATCATGATGTCTTGCCGGCATCATTGAAAACTGTTGACCGCTTCTCTCTTGCAGGAAACAAGCCTATGTTTTTGTATACTATGATTGTCTTTTGAATTTGGTGCTAATACTGTTATATGGAAAATGGAATAGGTCTTTGGATTATGGACGCGGATATTCTCTAATGGACGACGGCTGGATTATGAATGACGGACTAGACGCTTGTAATTTTACTTTTATTTTATGGCCGCATCAGGACATTAAGCTCTGAAAATCAATGAACCTCAGTTTCGATAACAGCTTTTGGGTTTATTTTTGGGCAACATTTCTGTTTTTCTCCAAAGACTGTTAAGCAATAATGACATATTTTGTTTTGTTTGAAATTGTAGTAATACGGGTCGCATCCCATACTGATTTCACGGACCATCAGCACTATGCTTTTTTCTTTGGTGTTACACATCTTTGTTGCTGCTGTATTTTAATCCAATAACAAATACAGAATAAAAAGTCATAAAAAAGTGTAAATAATGTCCATATACAACTTTCTTTAATCACTTATATCACATGCAGGAGTCAAACGAAATTCCCCCCCCCCCAAACCCCGCGCAAGGGTCAGTCTCAGTGGGGATTACCTGGGGATTCATAACATGTTTATGCCCCAGGGGGTGGGGCTTTCACACATTTTTGTTTGTTAATGTTGGGATTCAGTAAATATTTCTTTTACTCAGGGGTGGGATATTAATTGTATTTGGTTGAGGTTTAGGTGGGATTCACTTCAATGTTTTGCCCCAGGGGGTAGGACATTGAAGCATTTTAACAACTCCCATTAGCTGAGTCCCCACCAAACCACAAGGGTATAAGCAACATTTTAGATAAAATTAAGACCTTTGCAGTTCATCTTTAACAATTTTGACTAATAGAGTCAAAGAAATTTCTATTCCTTCTGCAGTGCGAATATGACTCTTCGAGTTGGAATCCAGCCAGTGGACTTGCCTAGAAACTGACTCAACAAGTCGATTATATAATAATAATTTTGGATCATTTAGCCATTTCCTGGGTGAGACTGTAATGAGACAAAATTAATTTAAAGGACCTGGCGCGGTTTGATGAGGATTTGACCCCCATGAGGTGCGGTTTGGATTGCCAAAATGAAATATCGCGTACGAAAGAAATTTTCCGTTAGCTTAAAGAATATTATCTTGTCGTATGTTCAGAGTAATTGTCAGGAACTAGGTCTTGGCGTTCTTGAATAACAACCCATTGAAGAAGTGTATTCGTGCAAAATCGTCTGTTTTGGGGTAAAATAACTACCCTATTTTCTCTATAAACTTATGAAGCCAGTCGAGAACCAAAACAAACTTTACAAAAAAATATTTGTTGAGTCAATATCTAGTAGTTGTCCAAAGATGATTCTGGTTCTCGACTGGCTTCATATGTAAAATTAAAACTGTATTAGATGTATTCTTTCGCGTGGAGTGCTGGACATTAAATGGCATAATTGAGAATAGCACAGCTGTCGCATTGCGCGGTAGTGTAATGGATAAGAGCGCGCTATTTTTTAACTTCTTGCCGGTCTCGATCGAGTTCGAATCCCATAAAAGGCTGACCGTATTTTTTTTCGTCATAATTTATTGTCACTCCCGTCCCCCACTTCGATGCAGATTCAGAAGACGAGAAAGAACACAGTTATTATTTACATAAATATAGTAGCCACTACTGGAAAAATAATATGGATTTTGAAGATATTATTTTCCTGTGCATTTACGAATATTTGTACGGTACCGTTATAAAAGTATAGCTCAGCATGAAAAGAACTAATTTACCTGCCAATAAAGCAAGGAATATTGTACTTAAGTCGGAGTTTATAAATGTAACTTCTATCAGTAAGCTTGAAACATATACGATTCTGTATCAGGCTAAATAAAGGTGAAATCGACAATGGTATGGTCGGTGTGTGCATGTTGTTACAAGCGAAGAAAAAAAGGCCAAATGCGCAAAATATCTGTTGAGCACTCAGACTGAGGTAATATACCGCATTCGCATGCTTGTTTGATTTGCAACTCATGCCGACAGAGGTTTTACCATTCAGAAGAGACCTGGATGCCCGATTGATACTACGACACACCAAGCCCTATTAGATGAAGGAACGTCAAGCGGTGCCAAGCAAGAAGTCTCCAAAGTAATAACATTGCCAGTACTATCGTGCGCCAAAAGTCACCGACGGTGTACTCTTTGCAAGTGCAGTAGGTTTAGATTTGTGGTGATACCAGGATCGGTTCGATTGGATTTTTTTTTGCGGCAAGGTGTGTTGGTTCGCGATGGTTGTAGATGTTGCCTCAAACATCTCGAATGAAAAAAAGATGGGCGAATCGGTGAATGTAATGACATTGCGTCGACATTTTACAGACATGGATGCTGATGAAATCTCGACATTACTGTACAGGATGGGGAATCAAGGTGGTAGAAGTAGGAAGCGGAAGATCAAAGATGTCGCATTATTGTCGGATGATATTATGTTTTCATTGATATTCGTGGTACACTTCGTGATATAATTAATATATACATAGCTGGTGCAAATATTAACACTATCAACATGTATCGATCTGCCATCGACGAATCAACGTTTTTGAGATTAATGAAGTTTCAACTGTTCTCGCCAGATTAACGTGAAACGCTGAATGAGAACAGTATGGCCTTACTCATGCGGCAGCGCTTGTAAGATATTTGGCAGTCCACCCAATCTCACTGAAGTCACGTGATTTGTAATGGTCGGACTGGTAAAAGTTGAAAAGGGGGCCAAAAAGCCGCAATAGCGTGCGATGTCCTTTTCTGAATAGCTCATTTTGGCGCTAAAAGCGACTTGCTGAGCCACGATCGCTCGAGTGTGACGTGGAAATGCAATATTATGAGATGGCATGCTGAAAATGGCGGTAAAAGTAGAGCAATGAACATTGATGAATATAAAACGTTCACAATCCGTCAATATCTTCCATCACCCTGAACATCCATCAAAAACCACTCGACTTCAGACAGAAAATTCATTCAAAATTAGAATGGAGAGTAAATTTAACCAACAGGTTTGTTCAGGAATGCCTTGGACCGAATCCCTTAGGCTGCAATTTGTACCGTGAAATTGATCCTGAAGTTTTTTATTCTTTTTGTCGGTCCATCATCCAATTAACACCATTTTCTTTATCAACGTTTATTTGTAATACAATTTTGTTTTGTTTGAATTGTAGTAATACGGTCCGATTCCCTTACTGATTTCACGACCCATCAGCACTGTGCTTTTTTCTTTGGTGTTACACATCTTTGTTGCTGCTGTATTTTAATCCAATAACAAATACAGAATAAAAAGTCATAAAAAAGTGTAAATAATGTCCATATACAACTTTCTTTAATCACTTATATCACATGCAGGAGTCAAACGAAATTCCCCCCCCCCCCAAAACCCCGCGCAAGGATCAGTCTCAGTGAGGATTACCTGGGGATTCATAACATGTTTATGCCCCAGGGGGTGGGGCTTTCACACATTTTTGTTTGTTAATGTTAGGATTCAGTAAATATTTATTTTACTCAGGGGTGGGATATTAATTGTATTTGGTTGAGGTTTAGGTGGGATTCACTTCAATGTTTTGCCCCAGGGGCTAGAGCATTGAAGCATTTTAACAACTCCCATTAGCTGATTCCCCACCAAACCACAAGGGTATAAGCAACATTTTAGGTAAAATTGAGACCTTTGCAGTTCATCATTAACAATTTTGGCTAATAGAGTCGAAGAAATTTCTATTCCTTCTGCAGTGCAAATATGACTCCTCGAGTTGGAATCCAGCCAGTGGACTTGCCTAGAAACTGACTCAACAAGTCGATTATATAATAATAATTTTGGATCATTTAGCCATTTCCTGGGGGAGACTGTAATAAGACAAAATTAATTTAAATTTTCTGAATAGCTCATTTTGGCGCTAAAAGCGACTTGCTGCGCCACGATCGCTCAAGTGTGACGTGGAAATGCAATATTATGAGATGGCACGCTGAAAATGGCGGTAAAAGTAGAGCAATGAACATTGATGAATATAAAACGTTCACAATCCGTCAATATCTTCCATCACCCTGAACGTCCATCAAAAACCACTCGACTTCAGACAGAAAATTCATTCAAAATTAGAATAGAGAGTAAATTTAACCAACGGGTTTGTTTATGAATGCCTTGGACCAAATCCCTTAGGCTGCAATTTGTACCGTGAAATTGATCCTGAAGTTTTTTATTCTTTTTGTCGGTCCATCATCCAATTAACACTATTTTCTTTATCAACGTTTATTTGTAATACAATTGTATACTGGCTAGTTAACCTTGTTGATGTTGAAATACAGTTCTACCGCACGCAAGCTATGCATATTACAAATTTGCTCACCGTAACATGAATACACCGAAAATTCCTCCATCTTCTCGGTAGATTACCGCAGGTCTCTCAGATTAGCCTCATCCGGGCTCCACGCCTCACGCGGGAAAACCGTGGCAACGCATCTCTTAACAGGTACCTCTCTTGTTATCTGGCTATTACGAGACGTATGCAGCTGCTTGGAGATTTCGTGGAGGAGTCAACTTTATGGTAGCAGAATGGCATGGAAGTGCACGTTATGTGGCATTTTTTCAGCATTATTCCTGGCAGTTCTCTTGCATCACGTTAGAAATCGCCATAGCTCCGACCCGAAATTTCGTGTAATTTGAAATGTCGACTGTGTCCACAGATGTTTACAAAATTCAACAGTTTTTACAAACACCAATCTGATTAAAACTCAGACTTAATAAACCGCTCCTCTTTCGGACATGTCGCTAAATTAAGATCTGGGACAGTCCCTATCTTAAATCTGTCGCGCATGTCAGGCTTGCGACCAATCACAGTCCAGTCTCAACAGGCGTGGAGATGCCGCAAGACGGTACATCTTCGGAAAATTTATGACCTAGATTCTGCATTGAAGATCAACCATTGAAACGCGGAAAACAACGAATTACATCAATTATACCGTATTTTCGCCTGCATGTTGTCTGATCGTACTGTTCTTGTTTATCTGTTGATGCTGAACAATAATGATCTTGTGATCTTTGGGTTGGGTCATAAATTTTCTGAAGATGTACCATTTTACCGTTTATTTTCGATTACATCTAAAATTATGGTGTGTTGGCGTGTCCGCATTAAAGCAGGAGCGACTGCAGATGCTCTCTGTAATGTATGCTACGTAAAAGACACTGTATAGCCGTTCTTTTTACCGGCTACGGGAAATCTTTATGTTGCCGAGTGTACGGACGAGACGCACAAAAATTCCCGCCTGAAGGCTGAAGCTAAGCTTCAGGCGGGTGACAAAGTCAGACGTTCTTTGCTGTCGACTCAGTCCTTGAGCGATCACCGAAGATGATTATTTGCTCCCCGATGCTCTCTTCAATGACAGACCAGGTGAAAAGATCAAGGGATATTTCTTGCACTGCTGGATATATAGGTACGGTTATTTGTTTCATAAAATCAGTTCATAACTGGATCGCAACAAGAACGGAGATTAGGAGATTAGCCGTCACGCTATAATACGACGCGTCTCATTGGGCGACTATTTGACCCGGAAACTATTTGATTCGGAGTTCATCTGACGGATTTGTTATAGGGATTGTCCCAGATCTTAATTTAGCGACATGTCCGAAAGAGGAACGGTTTATTAAGTCTGAGTTTTAATCAGATTGTACAAACACGTACAGCGAAAGCATTCCAGCCATTTGCAAAGAGGAAATTCCATTAACAGTGCAGGGGAGAGAGCTTCTCAGTTATTCATGTGTTCTGTTTTGCAATCATTGAAACAACCAGATGGAATTTGAAGCGAGATAATTATTTGTGTGTTTGTGGGGTATTTATGTGCGATAATTTGTTCTTATTATATATGTATGGCAAACCAAAGTGCTTTTTGATTCTGAATTTCCCATATATGAGATTCTATTTCCGATATCGAATTTCCGCGACCGGGAATTAGAATTTCCGATAATTCAGTGACAATTTCCGAGATCAGAAATATAGTTTCCCATATCGGGAATTCAATTCCCGATATCGAACATAGAATTTCCCATATCGAAAATTGTCACTGAATTTCCGATATCAGAAATTAAAGCTCTGGAAGCTTTACGAAAACTGTTCCCTCCAATTTCCGATATCGGAAATTCTTAAATAAAAAACACTTTGGCTTGCCATATATATGACAAGAAAAGTAAATGCATTGAAACCAAAATTGCCTGTACTTTCTTAAAATCTATCCATCAAACCTTGCAAACATATTGTAATAAGATAAATTCAAATAATTAGAAATTTGAATCCGTTTCAAACCATTCAATTCCATCGCAGTAATTTTACTTTTATTTTATGGCCGCATCAGGCCATTAAGCTCTGAAAATCAATGAACTTCAGTTTCGATAACAACTTTTGGGTTTATTTTTGGGCAACATTTCTGTTTTTCTTAAATAAAAAACACCTCGGCTTGCCATATATATGACAAGAAAAGTAAATGCATAATTAGGTTATTTTGGCCAGTAATATGGCAGGTCCATGAAGTGTTTTCTTATCAGCCATGAACGCAACAGGAGACCCTGGTCAGCCTAATTTAATAGCCCTTGACCAGTCATAAATAACCGTTAAGAGGGGGGCTTGTGCATGCTGTCTACCATGTGGTTAGAATAATAAAAAGGAGTTCCCTGGTATACACAGTATACAGCTTGAGGCAGACCAGCTCTGCACTTGTCCAAGTGGACTTTGGCCAAGCAAGACATACTCCATGTAATTTTCTAGGCTGCTGTGCTGGCTCATAGATTTTGTTCCTTGAAAACCAGTACAGAGAGCGATACACTGGAATTGTTCAAGTCACTGGAATTGTAATTCAGTTTAGGTTTTTAATTTGAAATTTTGATTAATTGCAGAAGGCAAATATATAGTATCTCATTTAGAAATTTTATCTGAATTGGTTTATCAGCAACAGGTGGAAAAAATATCCCGGATGGAACAGAATGAGGAAATGTCTGTTCTAAAATAGCAGTAGTGGCAAAGAATTTGACAGTAGAATGAAAAATCCTTTGACAGAATCTTCCAATAAAGAAATAATTTCATTTTTATAAGAACATAATCTGTATTATGTCTATAATACATGTAAATTGAAGACGGCCATTCAGTGCTTTTATTAATGCCAAAATTAGCTTAAATTCATAGCTCTGTGGATGGCGTGATACAAGTGCGCAAGTCCTTTTAACAATTTGTGGATCATGTATTATTATAAATGAATCTGATGTGATTTGCTAAATATAGTAAAAGTTTTGTTCTTAATACAATGGTTCAGCTGCTCAAGCAGACTCGGCTAAGCGGCTGTAATGGATAATTTTCCATAACGTTTGCATAAACTTGATAATCATTCTAACATGCTCATTTTCTTGCAACCTTATACACAACAAACATATCAGCTTTCAAAACAATATTGGACTGACACAGTTGATCAATGATTTTCTAGACGCCAAATGAAATATCATGCTAATCACCACATTTGTACATACATAAGTGTATAAACATATCCTATTTTTCATTTATTTTGCTATGTATTACATAGATATACATATCTGTAACATCATCTTTTAAAGAAGAAACTTTATGTCATATATGACCCTTCAATCTCTATGTAGAACATGTAGTATGTATTGAAAATCGGTAGATCTCCCAGTTAATTTTTTATTTGTACTTCAATACCAGAGAACCAAAAGACAACTATAGGGAGTCTTTGCATGGCTGCCTGGCCGAAGTTCAGCTAGACTTCCCACATAGCATGCAGGCGTGGCATGTGAGACAGATGCTCAAAGGGATTCTTGACCTTTTTGATAATGCTTCTGCCAGATAGAATTATTAACATGCATGCACGATCAATGAATTGGAAGTTTAAGTCAAAAAAGTTTTGAAACAGTGCATGCTATCTTTTATGTGTTCACAATAAATTGCAAAATACATATGTAGTCTAGAAAATGCCATTGGATTTAAGCAGACAGGCTATGAACAGGAATGTTCAGTCTTTCAAATTAGATTTCTCCAGTCCTGTGGAACACAGGGATATTCAAAAATAGAAAACGCATACATAGCAATCATACATGTAAATGTTTTTGGAAAAGTTTGATTGATTTATCGGGATGAGTTGTTAATTAGCTAAGCTGTGTTAGCATCACAACGAACGTAAGACAATATCTGGTTTGCTCAACTGAGAACAGCTTTAAACTGATGTCACAACCACAGACCTCCACCAAAATTGGGGGAGGAGACAGGATAATCCAATCTCTTTTACTGAATTAGAGTAAAGAATTTGCATAAAAATATCGTGTATCCATTGACAAGCAAATACACGTAGTGTTAATATGCATAAACTACATACTTGGCTAAATCACTTATACGAATATTGAGATTCGTGCATCATCTAATTTAATGACGAAGTCCACTTGTGTCTGAAAAACTCATACAACAGGGCAATGATAGACAGATATAAAATATCTACATACAAAATGTATATTCCTGTGTCTTTCAATTGTAAACATGAAAACTTACATGAAAACTTACATAACTTATCTGATGCGTTGTAGGTGGACTCTGGTATTTGACTTCGCTTATTTAAAATACATACATGTACAACATACAAATATACATACTTATAGGTGAGGCATAATCGATGAACTTGATAGAAAACAGCTTTAACAAAATAAGTCACACCAGCAAATAGAGCTCCACCAAAATGTTCACGTAATAGACTTTAATCAATCTCACTTTCTAAATCCTGTAAGTCAGTTTAAGAACCCATCGTCCGTTTGCAAGAAAAATCAACCCAATCGTTCACACTCGCACTGCAGTAGGAATACTACTACTAATATATATGTGTAATATTGATCAACAGATTATGTAAGTTAACAGAAAATAAAACTGAATTACATATGTATGTTTGTGAAGTGAAATGCATTCCTCATATGATTGTTTTGAACTAAGAATTCAAGCTGAAGCCTGGATTATGAAGAATTTTGAGAATAAACATCCAGAGATTTACATGTATGCTACATGCATAGACAAATGCCCTCTTCCAATCTAATCTAACCTGATGTGTACCACATCACAAGTATTCATCTGAACTAGATACCAAAACAAAAATCCAACAGTTCAACAACCCTGGCATCTCCTGCGCATGACCAAATTATGCATTTTTATGAGAAAAAAATTCACTTGTTTTAAATTACCGGGCCAAAATGTGGATGCAAGACCTTAATCAACATGTACAGTTTATATACAATGAAATAGATCCAAGATTCCATGTGTTTCAGGCCATAAAATAACAGTTGGTAAAAAATATATGTTGTAAGCTAGATAGAAAAGTCAACAGTGATAACAAGAATAATCTATGAACAAGATCAGTTTTCTATAGGCGCACTTGAGTGATCATTTGGTTACACCCCTCCCCCTTGATTAAATGAAATGCTGACCAAATTATTGCTGAAACCCTCTAAAAGTGCACAAATGCCTGTATGTTGTTGTTGCTCTATTCATTAAGAAACTGGATATGACTTTATCAAAGCTAGGTGTCAAACAATGTTGAAAATGGTAAACGCTTGGATGTTATTGAGCGACGACACAAACGTTGTCGATGTCTTGCAGTCTTCTGTTCCTCCACATGGTGGCACCAATCAAGATTACTCTTAGTTTTGCGCCTTGGAGTGAGATTTTTCCACTCTGCCATCAGCCTTTTGATCAATTTTCTTGCTTCTGGAAAACTGTGGTATGTACGACCAATATACTTTCTTCTTGGCCAATGTTTCCCACCAAAATGAAATATTTGCCATGCAGAACACCTTCAGTACCTCGACTGGCTGACGAGCTTGGAGCAGTCATCTCCACGCTTTCTCTTCGTATTGTGTCCAAGTCGGTACCATCCACTTCATCATCAACTTGAGGGGTATTGCCAATACAGTCTGTTGACAAAAAATTGGCAAAGTTTTCCCCAAAAGCCAGGATGTCAGGGTCGTTCCACTTGTTGTATTCACCAATTTCATGACACAGATTTTTGAATCTGTGCAAGAAGTTGGCATAGATTGGATCCTGGTTATCAGTTCTCCCCCCCCCCCCACCCCATGCCGTGTAGTGTGACTATAGAAAAAAAGCTGTTGTCACGATAATTGGCATGTTCTCCTCCCTGAGCAATGGATCTGCTCAAAGAAAACGACAAACTAACCATGAGGCTGGAGACATGGTCAATGTAAATCATCATATATGGAGTTAAATTTTTCCATCCGTATCTGATCTCGAACAGTTGATAATATGACTCGGCATGGTGCTTGTAGAGTTCTACATCCGCTGGAGAGTATCTCCATTCATAATCCTCTGGATTGCAGCTTTGCACATTTCTGCCAAGTTTTCTGCCTGGAGGCGGGTCATTTTCTAGGATGATTTGCATCTGGTGGAGATGATGCCATATCGTCTTCACCAACTACAAGTCAGTCATGCTGTCTTCAAAATTCAAGGAATCCATGCCTTTCCTTGGCAAGGATAGCTCCTTGGGCTGTCTGTCACACAAAATACCTGTCAGTGGATGTGGAAATTGCTCCTCAATATACCCATTCGGGACTGGTGAATGGATGACATTTGCTTGAGTTCCATTGAGCTTCGTTGGCTTTGGCTGCCCCGTGGTGTCAAACTTAACTTAGAAATTTCCATTCTGCACTCTTTTGTTGATGTTTTTTTCCAGCTTTGCAATGGCCTCTTCTATGAATGTTACCTTGGAATAGTTGATACCAAGTTGTCCTACCTTATATCCACTGCTGCATATGTTACTAATTTCCAGATCAAGCATCTTTTCTGTTTGTCGGACAATGCCATGCATTTTATACACAGAACGTAATTTGATAGTGGTATTCCCTTGATGACAGAATTTGGAAAACTGTTGTCAACTTGGAAGTTGAGGTCTGTTCTCAATACTGAAGAAGAGTGCACTTTAGAGCGGTCATCTTTGTGGGAAGCGTGATAAATATTCCACTTGACATTGGATGCAGCATTCATAGTTTCATCTAGAAGGGCCGTCAAAAAGTTGTAGTCTCCAGAAACATATAGAAATTGTAGTCCTTGTCAGAGAGTGTGGACATCATCTTCAAGACTTCTTGTCCATTGGCCATCAGATTTTCACTCTCGTAGAACATAGCAATTGGAAGCTGTCTTCTGGAGACTTGTAGGCCTACTTGTGCCCACAGAAATATAAAGCATCATTCAAGAGACTGATTGCAAAAAAATGCTGTATGTCTCCCACCAATTTGCCCCCCATCTTCATAGATCTTTACACTGATATGACAGAATCTTCTGGTATACGGTAATTCCCCTAATAATTTGATCACCGGAAGTGAAGCAAAAATGGCTTATATCTGGAAATATTTGTGATGGTACCAGCTGCAAAGTGTCACATTTTGTCATTATATGATTGGTCTTCAATTGGAATGAAAAATGGGGATGAAACATTTTCTCTATGTTTGAATAACAGAGTTGAAAAGTGAACTTCCTGTGATTGAATTATTAGGGGAATTACCGTACTGGGATACCTGTATCTTAGAATCAGTAGCTGTGCTGGGTTGATACTCCATCCACTAATCATGCGTGTTGGCTGGAGTATACTCTTGAATTTGAAGTAACAAGCTCACCAAACTGTTTTCTAATTTCATACCCAAGTCGAACCCCAGAATAATTCTCTTGGTAAAATATAAATGCCTCAAAATTAGTGAACTCGTTTCGTACATACATGTAGATAGTTTATATTCCTACGAAGTAGGCTACAGATCGCAAATTGTCCGGTAATGAGTCAGTCAGTCAGTCAGTCAGTCCATCCGAATCCTTTCGTCATCAAAATAAGGAGAACCGTTGATATTAGAACCTTGATTTTTGGCATGAACGTGCATTAGGGCATTGTTACCAGCAAGTTCTGAGCTGACCGAATTCTGATAAAAATTTGATTTATAATTAGTTTTTTTATTATTTATTTATGGCTCATGCCCATCGGGAACCCTTGGCTGTATGTTTCACTGTATATATAACACAGTACAAAACCTGGTGGGTAATGCCATCCGTAATTGTTTTGAGAGCTAGAGGTCACAGCAGTGTAGCTGGGTCACCCCCAATAGGCCTATAAACAGATCAGAACTAACAGTCTGATAGGCTTGGGGTTCGAGAATGCAGTTAAAATTGCCATGGTGTAACAATTAAATTGTTCTTAGAGGTCAGAGCAGGGGAGACAAAAATTAACAGGTCTGTCTGGGAGTTGAAATAATATCACAACAGATGGTACCGGTATTACATTAACCCCATCTGGCCTGGGCGATTTGAGGTGCATCGCAGCCTTGGGGGGGGGGGGCGGAAAGTGCCCCCCCCCCATATATTTTCTCTATCACTAAGGCTAGAGCGCTGAAACTTACCACACAGTATCTTTGGTTCAAGCTCTACCGGGAAATGTAGAAAAAATCCAAGAGGGCCGCCATGATGACGTCACAGTGCCGTCATCTTCTCGGAAGTCATTTTTCGGCCTTTTTGGGGTCGATTTTTCGAAATTTTAATTTTTCCGATTTTTCTCTCGAAAAAAATCAAATAAAATATAGAATAATTATTTACTCATAAATACAATACTTTCAAGGACTTTTAGGCAAGGAAAATGTGAAGAAATGGAGCGAAAAGATTGAAAACACGACTTTTGCGGATCCCACATGGCCGCCATTTTGAATTCGATAAGCTTAAAAGTCATCAAGTTTCAGCCTCCTCGGTTTTGTCGTTTGGGAGCAGCAGAGAAAAGTTCACTAGGGCGGGGCACTTTCCGCCCCCCTCCAGCCCAGGTAGGGTTAAACGATCGACAGTGCAGATTCTATGAGTTCACATGTTGACCTCTTTATTAATTTATTATCGTTCCAGGGGACATTTGAACAGCTGCCGTTAACTTGAAACACACACTTTTGCTATATACACACATGTTTTGATTAAAATGCTATATTATGGGAAATATCTATGAA